>PVIW01004152.1:0-142070 GCA_004026585.1 Noctilio leporinus | reverse complement strand
TATACTAGGTTCTTGTCTAAGCTGCTCCCCTTCTTTGCCTCCGCCTCCCCCCTCCCCCCAACCCCTTTCCCCCTGACCACTGAAGGCCTATTCCTTGTATTCATACACTTGGTTCTGTTTTGCTTGTTGTTAGTTTTGCTCATTATTGTCCCGTAATGGGTGAGATCATATGATACCTGTCCTTCACTGACTGGCTTATTTCACTAAGCATAATACTCTCCAGTTCCATCCATGTATTTTTTAGATATAATTGTATTAAACATGACAAACTTCATTCTAAAGTTAGATTTTGTATACGAGCCCAGAGCTTTGTGTTTTACTCTATTAATTGTTTAATTTTCTTTCATTTCTCTAAGATTTAACTCACTTTTCCAGCATATTGAGATATTTTGAGGTATAGTATCTTATGTAATAAACTCATTATAATCTCTACACACGTTCCCCTCCCAATCCCTCTACTTATCCACCCACCTTCCATGACTTAAAGCAAAGCTTCAGTGACTTCCCTGTGCCATAGTCCTCTCTACTCAGGGGCTTCTACACATTGCATCTTCAATTCTGGGCTTGTAAGCATAACCTCTATAGAAATTTTGGGGCCCAAATTTCTGATCTGGATCTAAGTTGAAGATGGTGAGAGCAAATTGGGGAAGGACACAGGAAGAAAGGCCTCTAAATTCTCAACATCTGGTACAATGCAGCAGAGGAAGGGAAACAAAGATAATCCATTTGGGTAAGAAAGAAAGAATATTAAATGCTGCCTGGACATTGTGCTTGGTCTGTGTATTTTCTTAGTCTAATACCAGAGATAGTAAAAGAGGTGATAAATTTTCTTGTTTAACCTTTGACTACTACAATTTGACTTGACCCTTACTAGTCCTCAGAAATCAATTTTCCTGTCCTCACACCAATACCCTAAAATTACCAAATGCAAGAACATATTTTTGACATGGACAACAGGTGGAATTGACTTTGGGGGGAATGGGTGGGTGGGGAGGGGGGCAGAGGGGAGCAAAAAGGGGTTGAATGTAATACAACAACAATAAAATTTAAAAAAAAAGAATATATTTGTGTCTGTACATGAACTTGATACTACTGTGTTCTTTTGGAGTCTTGATTCTTAATGTAATTCTATTTCCTGTTGTATTTGGTGATGCTATCATCTTAATAATTCTTCTATTTCCATAGTCCTTGGTTTCATTCTCTTAATAATCTAAACTAGAAACTGAAAGTCAACCTAAACTTATCCCTCAGGTATATTATTTCCCCAATGCATTTAATATTATTTTTAAACAGCTTTATTGAGAAATATTTTGCATATTTTAGTATTCAATGTGCAATGGTTTTCAGCATATTCACAGAATTGTACAACTATCAGCACAATGAATATTAGAACATTTTTATCACCCCAAGAAGAAATCCCATATTCATTATGAGTTGCTTTCCATTTTTCCCAACTCTTCACCTTTGCACCCCCAGTCCTAGGTTACCACTAATCTACCTTCTTTCTGTCTTTATCATTTTACCCACTTTGGATGTTTTATTTAAAGGAATAATATATTATTCAGTCTTTTGTGACTGGCTTTTTTCAGTTAATGATTTTAAGATTCATCTATTATATAGTATATACCAGTATTTCATTCATGTTAATTGTCAAATAGCATTCCATTGTAAAGATATCCTACATTTTATCCATTCATCAATGATGGACCTTTGGGTTATTTCCACTTTTTGGCTATTGTAAATACTTCTGCTATGAGTATTTGTGTACAAAATTTTATGTGAATGCATTTTTTAAAAAATTCTCTTTGTGACATATCTAAGAGTGGAATCTCTGGGCCATATGTTAATTGTAGGCTTACCTTTTAGAGAAAGTGACAAAATATCTTAAAAAATGTCTATACCATTTTACATTCATATGAGCATGTAGAAAGTTCCAACTTCTCCATAACCTCATCAACACTTGTATATTTTGTCTTTTAAAATTATAGCCATCCAATGGGTGTGAACTGGTATCTTATTTTAGTTTCAATTTACATTTCCCTAATGATTAATGAAGTTGAACATTTTTCTGTATTTTTTATTTAGATATTTTCTTTGAAGAAATATCTATTAAAAGTCTTTGTCCATTTAAAATTTTTTAAATTGTTAAACTATAAATTTTTTTTAATATCCTGAATACAAATCCATTATAAGATACATGAGTTTCAAATATTTACTCCCATTCTGTGGATTATTTAGTCATTTTCTTGTTAGTGTTCTTTAAAGGACAAAAGTTTTTAGTTTTGGTGAATTCTAACTTACTGATTTTGTTTTTTTTTTTTTTTCACATCGGCTTTTTATTTTGCATTTAAGAAATTACTGCTTTAATGAAGATTTACTTCTATATTTTGCACTAACTTGAAAAGATATGTGCACCTCTATGTTCATTGCTATGTTACTTATAGTAGCCAAGATAATGAGTAAAGAAGATGTTTAAATATATATATTACTCATCCATAATAAAAATTCATAATAAAAAATGAAATCTTGACATTTGTGACAATGTGGATTGACCTAGAATGTGTTATGACAAGTGAAATGAGTCAGACAGAGATAGACATGTATCGTATGATTTCATTTACATGTGGAGTCTAAAAAACAAAACAGACAATTGTGCAAAACAGGAACAAACTCATAAATATGGAGAACAAACTGATGGTTGCTAGAGTAGAGGAGATGGGGAGTATTGGTGAAATAGGTAGAAGTGATTAAGAGGTACAAGCCTCAGTCATAAAATAAGTCATAAAGATGTAATGTACAGCATAGGGAATATAGTCAATAATATTGTAATAACTTTATATGGTAACAGATGGTTACTGGACTTATTGATGCAAGGAATATATAAATGTTGAGTCACTGTTGTATACCTGAAACTAATATAATATTGTATATCAACTATTGTATACTTTATTTATTTATTTTTTTAATTCAAGAGGAAGGAAAAGTCCTAAGTTCATTTTATTTTATTTTATTTACTTTTTTAAAAATTATTTATTTATTATTTTTAGAGAGAGGGGAAGGGAGAGAGGCAGAGAGGGAGAGAAACATCATTGTATGGTTGCCTTTCACCTACCTCCAGCTATGGACCTGGTTGGAGACCTGGCTTGCAACCTGGTTATGTGCCCTGGCTGGGAATCGAACCAGCGACCCTTGGGTTTACAGGCCAGTGCCTTATCCACTGTGCCACTGGCCAGGGCCTGTATACTTTAATTAAAATATTTTAAAATATTTACTTCTGTGTTCTCTTCTAAGAGTTTTATTTAGTTCTTAAATGTAGGTTTACAGTCCACTTTGACTTATTTTTCTGTATGATCTAAGAAAGGGGTTTGATTTCATCATTTTTACGTGGATATCCAATAGACTCAATATCCTTTGTTGAAAAGACCAATGAATTTTCTTGATGCCCTTGTTTTAACTTGTTTATAACAGCTGTATATAATAATTTTTAATTTGTCTTTTATCTACTCTTTTACATACTGTTGCTTCAGCCTTAGGACCTTATTAGTTCTCATTAGGATTAAGGAATACACACACACACACACATATATATATATATACTATGTTTTCTAATCTAATATAAATATGTATATATGTACATGTATATGTATATACACACCCTCCCACACACACACACATCATCATCATCATCATCATCATCATGTTTTTTGTGCAACAGGCTTCATTCCATAGACTTAAATGTTTAAAAGGAAAATAATCTGAAGAAAACTTCAGTTTTTCACAAACTGTGAGGCTGCATTCTTTAGGAAGCAAGTAAATGAAAGGAGGATAATGAGTACCTGAAATGAGGAACATGATCCTATTAGAGAAAAGAGTCAGGGGTGTGAAAATGAAGTTGTATGGAACAAAGGAGAGCAAGGGTCTGCAACTTTAGTTTGCCTCTCTTGTGCTTTGGGGTTCAAAAATTAGATTTTAAAAAAAAATTTATTGTTGTTGTATTACATCCATCCCTTTTTTGCTCCCTTCTGTCCCCCCAAAATTAGATGTCTTTAAAATAAAAGACATAAATGAATTTGTTAATATATCAGAAGAGCTTATTTGGGAATATTTAAGATACAGTTTTGCTAGAAGACTCATAGAAATAAATCAATTTTATATCCCAATTATACTAAAAATGTGTTTCTCTCTGTAGCAAAAATATAATTAACATGAATGAACCTTCTTTATAGACTATAACATTATTTGTATTGCTACCATGACATTTATGGAACATCTACTTTGTCCTAGGCATTTTTAATTGAAATTTTAAACACTTTTTTTTTTTTTTTTTACTGCATACTTACACCCTTACAAGGTACAGATGGCTATCACAGACGTGTTAAATGATCCTACAAAGGTTAAGTAAATAGCTGAACCAAGATTTCACCCAAGGATTGTCCTGTAGTAAAGTTTACATTCTTTCTTAGCTTAGGCACACATCACTATGGGGGACCCCAAACTGCAGTAAAACTCCCTGTGCTGCGGATGAAATAACACCGTCCCAAACTGCCCTTTGCAAAGGGAAGAAGATCAGGCCAGTGGCTCAAGACCAAAGGCCCAGTTCTTTGTTCCCAAAGGTCTTTCTTTTATTGAAAGAGGTAAACTTGGAGGCATGTAGTTTATCAATCAATGCTAATCAATGCTAATTACAGGGAAATAGAAAAATAAGTGAGGGGGCAGGGAGATCTCACTCAGGTTAGGATGTGCTTTCAAATTTAAAAAAACTTCTGCAGTTGATACAACAAAGGATTAGTTGAGGAGGGAGAACAGGCTGGGCTTCATAGTAACTAAAGTATTTTCCCATGACCTAGTCCCAGTCCCCCAGGGCCACTGGTTTTAACATGGAAACTTGTATGTAACCAGCAGGTCAGGATTTATAGGTTTAGCCTGGCCCATGAGAGATTCCAAGTTTCTATGTTTCCCAGGTGGGCCCCAAAACATCACAACGTTGACCATATACTTACTCTGATATAACTATCAGAATCAATGCCAAATATGCATTGTCTAGAGAAAAAAGGGCAAGGGTATTCAGAACAAGTTAAAGAAAAAGGTGACCCTTCAGCCAATCCCTGGGAGGATGATAAAGGAAAAGAGATGAAAAGAAAAGATGAGAGATGGTGGAGGTGTTTTACTACAAACAATAGCTGGCATAGAAAGAGTCTCTTAAAACACTTAGGCTGGATTTTATGAAAGATTGCTTTTTGATTCATTTCTTTGGGACAAATGTTCTTGCCTGATTTAATAGAAATGGTATTTTCCCTGCAGATAGTCTGAGATGCAGAGATATTTCTTGCTGGCACCAGCTCCGCTAGCATGCTTGAATAAGCAAAATTATTCCTCTAAGCTATCTGAAATGGAGCTCAGACACCAATAAGTCAATCAGAACACACAAGAACGGAAAAGACAAACATTTATTCCATCCAACTAGTGCTTACATTAATCTGATTAATTAAAGCATGAATGAAAACTATTTACTTGTGTGTTGTGAAACAGCAGCACTAAATGAGCTCTTCACCCTAGGAGACACATTGTGATTGTTGCCTATCATTGTTTTCAGCCTCATTATTTTCTCTGCTAAAAGCAGTGCCTTTTTTCCTCATGTTTTCTACTCATTGAAGATGAGTCAGTGGCCAAAGAAGAGCTTTTGCTTATTTCACTAATGACCAGACTCAGACTAAAGCAGGGTTTTAATAATGAAATTAATCATGAAATTTGTCATCATACAAGCTCATGTGCATACTCACAAGACAACTACCAAAATGGAAATAACAATATGAGTTATCTTTAACATGTTAGAGGAATTTTCATGGTTTTAGTTCCCACTTGGGATTTATTTACTCAACAGCCTTCTAAAATTTTTTCTAAATCCCAGTTTTATTTCCAATCTTCTATTTGCTGTATTTCTTATGGGGTTTCAGTGGGGAAATTGAATCAATTCCAAAGGTGGATGTTTCAGGATTCCTTGAATTATATAGAAAACTTAAGAACCTAGTCAAATTTGTTCATAAAATAGCCCTTTTCTCAAGGTCTGATGCTGGCTTAGTTCTGGGTTATGTCTTTCAATGTCTGTCTAGAATGACTTTTTGAATATGTTAGTGAGATTTACATGATCCTCTATCTTCATAAGCAGGTTTCTAATTTGTCCAAAAGACCAGAAAGGGTTAAGTCTAACAAAGGTAGAACTGAAAGTAATAGGAAATAGGAAATGACTTAAAATTGAAATAAATTTAAAGTGAAATTTAAGTTGAAAATACTTGATTGTGACGTTGAGTGCCATAAAATGGAAAATATTTTCAAAAAAAGTCCTTGGCAAGAAAATTAATGGCAAATTAGTAGTTTAAACATATCATCAAGTTATGTTTAAATAAACACCAAGTTTATTGAAAATTTAGACTGAGTGGTCTAAAGGTGAAGCTTTAACTGGTAATTCAAATAGGAGGTTATAGTATTTTTCCAAATTTAGAATATATTTGGCCAAGTGATAAATTCACAGAGCACATGCTCTGAAGGGCTGGGCAAAAGCCCAAAATGGCAGGTCCTCAAAAAACACTATTTCATGTTCAACATCATTTTGTTTTGTTACAATGTTGATAAGAAAAAAGAGTTGGTTCCTATCCAGGGCCACTGTCTGCATGAATTTTCTCTGGGGACTACAGTTTCCTACCACATCCCAAACCCATGAGGTGAACTGGTGTGTCTGCTTTGTCCCAGTCTGAGTGAGTGTGGGTGTGAGTGCATCTTGCAATGAAAAGGTGTCCTGTCTCGGGTGGCTTCCCACCTTGGATCCTAAGCCATCAGGATGGGCTCCAGCAACTCTAGAATCTGAACAGGAATAGTGTATTGGGAAAAAGTTATCTTACTTATTTTTCTTTTCTTTTCTTTTCTTTCTTTCTTTCTTTCTTTCTTTTTCTTTTCTTTTCTTTGTATGTTTTATTGATTATTCTGTTACAGTTGTCCCAATTTCTCTTCCTTTTGCTCCCTTCCACCCAAGACCTCACTTTCCCCCTGCAATCCCACCCCTCTTGTTCATGTCCATGGGGTTTTGCATATGAGTTCCCTGACTTCACCCTTTCCTGTATTATTCTTAACTGCCCTCTGTCTGTCTTGTACCCACCAAATATGTTTCCTAATCCCTTCTTCCTCCCAACTGATAACCCTCCCAATGATCTCCAGACCTATGATTCTGATCCTATTCTGGTTTTCATTTAGTTTGTTTTTATTTTCATTTGTTTAGATTCTGTTGTAGATAGTTGTGAGGTGGTTGTTATTTTAATGTTCATAGTTTTGATCTTCTTTTCTTTAAGTAAGTTCCTTTAACATTGCATATAATGTTATATGCAATAATGGCTTGGTGATAATGAACTCCTTCCGCTTTACCTTACCTGAGAAGCACTTTGACTGCCCCTCCATTTTAAATGATAGCTTTGCTGAATAGGTGAATCTTAGTTTTTGTCCTTGCTTTCCATCACTTTGAATAGTCCTTGATAGCCCCTTCTTGCCTGCAGAGTGTCTTTTATGAAATCAGCTGGTAGTCTTATGGGAATTCCTTTTTAGGTAACTATTTCCTCTTGCTGGTTTTAAGATTCTTGCTTTATCCTTAAACTTTGGCATTTTAATTATGGTGTCTTGGTGTGGCCTGATTTGGGTCTAGCTTGTTTGGTTCTCTCTGTGCTTCCTGGACTTATATGTCCATTTCCTTCACCAAATTTGGGAAGTTTTTCTTCATTATTTTTCAAGTAAGTTTTCAATTTCTTGCATTTCTCTTCTCCGTCTTCAGATTTTGGCATGTGTGTAAAATCGTCCCAGAGGTTCCTAAGTCTCTCCTCATTATTTTCAATTATTGTTTCCTCTTTCTGTACTGGTTGTTTATTTCTTTCTTATGTTCCAAATTACTGAGTTGAACCCCAGTTTCCTTCTCTTCACCATTGATTTCATGTGAATTTTCCATTGTTTTATTTATCATAGCCTTCACTTCTTTCCTTCTGTATTTCCCATACTCAAACGTATCTGTCAAGTCTGTGACCATCTTTATCACCAGCATTTTGAACTGTGTATCTATTAGGTTGGCTATCTCCTCATTGCTTAGTTCTCCCACTGGAATCTTGATCTGATCCCTTTTTTGAGAGATACTTCTCTGTCTCCTCAACTTGACAGGCTCCTGCATTTGCCTCTGTGTCTTAGGTAGAGCTGCCCCACCTGTTACATTGTAAGGGGCGGAGACTTAGGTATTCATCAGTATAAGCCACCTGTTTCACAATGTTATGGTGCTACATGTTGGGGAGAGGTCTGAGAAGGAACAATGCTGCTTGCTTAGCACTCACCCCTTTTCCAGGCACCTCTCCCACTTCCCATATGGGACCAGTCCTCTCTAGCTGGCCTGGCCATGGTTCTCAGAGTGGGTGGGTTTGTGGATGTTCTAAGACCATGGAGGCCTCTAAACAAACAGACTTTGCTGAGAGACTGGCAGTTTCTTCCTCCACCCCAACGCCTCCTGGGTTTTAGTCAGAAACAATGAAGCTTTATTTCCCCCTGGCTCTGGAACTGTGAGCCACCCATTCTGTTCTGGTCCCAGAAGTGCTCCCCAGGTGTTCCTACTTTTTAAAAAATCTGTGACTGCACTTTCTGCCAGCAGACTCCAGTTGGCATCTTTCCACAACTAGCATGAAGCCAAACTGCATCCTCTCTGTCCTGGCTCTGCTTCTCCTACCTGTCTAGATGAGTATTTCTCCTTTATATCTGTGTTTGTTGGACTTTTGCGCAGCTTGACTTTCTGGAATTTCTGGTTGTCTATATAGTTTTGAGGTATATGTATCCACTTTGGGTTGTGGAGGAAGATGCAGCATGTCTGCCTACACCTCCATCTTGGCTGTAAATCCTAATCTTTCTTAAATGTATGTAAGTATAGCTTACATTTATTTCAATGTTAATATTAGAAACATTTTGGGTTTTTATTTAGAAGTTTTCTGATGTCTTTTGTGACCAGAAATATACCGTAAGAAATTAACTCATGTTTACATAGATTAGCCAACAGTAAAATTGGTTTTGTTGTACATTGTTTCATTTAAAGTTGTAGTTCCTAAGAATCTATGGAAAATAATTAATGAGGACTTACTGTAGGTTGGTGGTGGGAAGTCGTATCTGTATACTGGTACTTTGGTTGTTTTACCTGAGAAAACTCTTAATCTTCTCCTTACTTCCAGTTTTGGAAGTGTCACTCTGTCATCTGCTATAATTGCCTGTATTTTATATATATATAAATATATATATTTATATATGTATGTATCCCACCCTGTGCATATCTGGATTTTATTTTCTTTCTCCTCTATTAGAAATTGAGCTACTTGAAATAGGCATTTTGCCTTGTTCACCTTTGTGACCCTAGCACCTAGCACAGAGCCTGCTAATAAATGCTTATCCAGCCGAAAGGATCTGCACAGTAGCCTGGACATTCTTGGACATTTTGATATCATCTTTATTTAAAGAGACAGAACATATTTGAAATATTTTGTCCTATCTTTTTAAGTACATGTAACTAACATCTAGAGGTACAAATGAGGTAGAGGAGAGCCCAAGAGCTATTTCTAGGAAGAAAGCATTTTCTCTGATCCTGTGCTTCTGCCCACAGTGTTAATAACAGTCTGTTCAGCACCCACACTGTCAGATTCATTCCAGCTGGGACTCTTCTGATTAGAAGTCTGCTTTCTATATTCCCAGAGACAGACTAAGAGAAGGGTAACCCACAATGACAAAATTAAATAAATATGATACTACAATGTGATGGCATCTTACATCAATGCCAAGGGAGAAAAACAAAGAAGCTCAAAGGTTCTCTTTGGATTGTTATCCAGTACTGCTTACTGATAACTTTAAAATAATTTTCAGCAAATTATTGTTTCTGAAATAACTCCACAAACATTTTTATTTGATTGATTTTTATAACAATCTTGTGAATTTAGATGGCAGAGGGAGCTATAATACTGTATCCAAGATAAGGGATAAGGAAATGATGAATCTGCTTTAAATACTTAGCAGAGTCTACACAGGTCCTGAGATTTACAAGGCTAGTAGATTATCAAACAGATGATGATAGAATGGATGGAAGATTCTCAGTGGAATAACAATGTGTGGAAGGGAACAGAGGCATGAAAATATATCTTGTGATTGGCACTAATCAGTAGAATAGAGGCTAATATGGTACATGGTGGAAATAGGGTGCAAGTAGAACCTGCAAAGGTAAGGCAGGCAGAAATCAGGTCACAAAGGATCTTGCCTACCATCCCAAAGTATTGGTACTTAATCTCTGGACAGCAGTGAGTCAATTAATTCTTTCCAACAGCTATGATTGGTTTTGTGCTTAGTTAAAAAATTAATCTGTAAACACAATTGCTCATTATGGAACATAAGCATGAAATCTTTCTCTGCTTCAGACTATATGTTGCTCAGACTTAAGATCCAGTTCTATGGTTCTGCCCAAGGTGAAATGTTATTATTAACCTGCTTACTGTAAATCTTTCTTCTGCTCTTAAGAAAGCTTCTCTGAATGAAAGTAAGTAGGATTCATACAACTATAAGAATAATCTCAGATACAGTTAAATTTTATTAAAAAGTTATCATTTCCAACTACTAGCCATTACCATTATTTTAAAAATGATGCCCATTACAATGTAAATATTTTGTCTTATCAGACAGAAATGATAGGAGGAGGTGAAGGTAAAGAGCAATCACTGGATAGAGAACCAGGAGAGACCTGGAGTTATTGGCATATAGCAGAAAGCCTAAGCTTTGTTACTGTAACCATAATTGCCATTAAATTGATCCCAACAGCAAAACTCTCATTCATACTTGAAGGCTTCTATGCTGGTACTCTCTTGTAAACTTATAAGGCTGGATGCTTTCTAACTAACAGGTGATAAATGTACTTACTGTAGTCTTGGGATAAATTTTTCATATGTAAGTAAAGCATTTTTCTTCTTCAAAAGTTCAATTAAAGGAAGTTTTTCATATTCACTTCCAAATATGTACACAAAGCAATGAGAAAAGTTCTCTGGAGATCTTTTTTTTGATCTGTGTTGTTTCTCTTGGAATCTACGGATAGAAAGTATGATATTAACTTCCACATTATCAGTTTATTCCAATAGAAATTTAGAAGTGAAGCTGAGGGATTGGGGTAGTAATCTTCTCCAGACATCCTTTTATCCTTTCAAGAGTGAGTGAAGTAGATGAAGCTTGATAGGTTAATGTTTTTGATGGTATGTTGTATGGAATACTAGCCCCAAAGATATTCTAAAGAGAAATTTCTATAGTTCAATGTTTATAATTAATGCTTCTTATAAAAACTCTCTGGTAAAGAATCATAATATACATTAAATATCTTGAGAAATCCTGCAGTAAAGAAAAACAATTAATTTTTTTTTTTAACCCAATGTGGTAGATTGCTAGGTTTCCCTCAAAATGTGTTCTCACCTCTTCCATAGTAAAAGCTTATCTTGGAGTATGGCTATGCAACATCTTCCTTTGAAATTAAGCATGGCAATACAATTGGGTTCTCACCAATGGACTGTATCTAATGATATATGTACAATTTCTACAATGTTTGTTTAAACAAAAATTGCTTGTTCTCTACTTTATCATAGGCAATCTCAAACATAAGGATGAGGACATTGCGCTATTCACATTTTATAATTCTTTTTACTTTTCATTGTTTAGACTATTATAGATATCCCCATTTACCCCCACATTGACCACCTCCCATCAGCCCTCACCCACCCTTCCCTTAGGCCACCACCATACTGTTATAAAAGGAATAATTTTCTGTTCTGAGCTAGAGCATAAGTTTGTCATATCTCACTTATACTTTATTTTTAAATGTGTTTTATTGATTATGTTATTACAGTTGTCCTTTGCCCCCTCTTTCCAGTACCCCTCTTTCCTCCAGAACCCCCCACTTAGTTCATGTCCATGGGTAATGCATATAAGTTCTTTGACTACTCCATTTCCTATACTATTCTTAAAATACCCCTGTCTATGTTGTACCTACTGATTATGCTTCTTAATCCCTGCACCATTTCCCCATTTGTCTTCCTTCCCCCTCCCAACAGATAACTCTCCAAATGATCTCCATATCTATAATTCTTTTCCTATCCTGGTTGTCTGCTTAGCTTGTGTTTGTTTTTAGATACAGTTGTTGATAGCTGTGAGTTTGTTGTCATTTTTTAAAAATTTTATTGTTGTTGTATAACATCCATCCCCTTTTTGCTCCCCTCTGTCCCCCTCCCCACCCACCCATTCCCCCCAAAGTCAATCCTACCTGTTGTCCATGTCCATGGTTCATTTATACTAGGTTCTTGTCTAAGCTGCTCCCTGTTGTCATTTTAATGTTCATAGTTTTGATCATCTTTTTCTTAAATGAGTCCCTTTAACATTTCATGTAATAATGGCTTGGTGATGATGAATTCCTTTAGCTTTACCTTGTCTTCCTTTACATTCTAAATGATAATTTTGCTGGATAGAGTAATCTTGGTTTTAGGTGCTTTCTTTTCATCACTTTGAATACTACTTGCCAGTCCTTTCCTGCCTGCAAAGTTTCTTTTGAGAAATCAGCTGATAGTCTTATGGGAACTCCTTTGCAAATAACTATCTGTTTTCACCTTTCTGCTTTTAAGATTCTCTAGCTTTACCTCTGGCATTTTAATTAGGATGTGACTTGGTATGGTCCTCTTTGGGTCCAACTTGTTTGGGATTTTTTATGCTTCCTGGACTTTTATGTCTATTTCCTTCACCAAATTAAGGATTTTTTTCTTTCATTAATTTTTCAAATACGTTTTCAATTTCCTCCTCTTCCTCTTCCTCTTCTCCTTCTGGCATCTGATTCAGATGTTCATATGTTTAGGGATGTCCCAGAAGCTCATTATACTATCCTTATCTTTTTTGTATTCTAATTTTTTTCATTCTGTCCTGGTTGAATGTTTATTTCTTTCTTATTGGGGTGACGTTGGTTTATGGGAACATAGAGGTTTTAACTGTACATTTCCATGATATAAGATCTATATATTGCACTGTGCAGCTACCAACCAATGTTAAATCACCTTCCATCAGCATATATTAGCAACACCCGCCCCAATCCCTATCCCACTCGTAACTACCATGCTGTTGTTGTCTGTGTCCATGAGTTTTAGTTTTATATCCACATTTGAGTGAAATTATATGGTTCTTAGCTGTTTTGAATGATTTAGTTCACTGACCATAACATTCTTGAGGTCCACCCATGTTGTTGCAAATGGCAATATTTAGTCTTTTCTTATGGTCAAATACTTTTTGAAAAGGAGCCAAAAACACATGATGGAGGGGGAAAAAGCCTCTTCAATAAATGGTGCTGAGAAAGACTGGAAAATGTATACTTTTTTATATTCAACATTCCTGAAATGATTTTTGACCATAGAAACAATCCTTTTCCTTTTTGTGGAAAATTTATTCTCATGTTGAAAAACTAAACTTCTAGGAAACATACTTTAGGTAACACTAGACCATGCCAAAGCATTCTTGAATTCTGAGTTCTTTGATAACATACTTTGAGGCATGACTTTCTCCATGATATTTGTCACCATTCTCAACCTCCTGGTTGGAATTCCTCTAACCAATGTCTTAGGACCCCAGATACAACCTATCTAAGGGTTTGTAGAATGCTCTACTGGGTCCTCTGACCTGGCTAGGACACAAGGAATAAAGGATAATAATTGAGGATCATGTGAGAAGATTAAGAGGCCTGCAAGAGGCAAACATCACTTTTGCTTATGTTGTTTTGGTTATAAGTCACATTGTCTTATTAACTGCCAGGAAGCTGACAATAGTGCCTTAGTTGTGTATTAAAGAAGAAAATGAAATGGGTTTGGTGGACACAGAAAATTGCCTCTACTACCTTGGAGTTTGAAAAATGTTGAAGGCTCACTTTTTTAAATTCAAGGCTTTCTAGTTGTACTTTTTTAAAAAAATACAAGGAATGCTTCACATAGAGCAGGGTAAACTAATGAGAACACTTTTACTTCAATCCCCATAAGGAATTATACATTCTTTCCATGGTGAGAGACTATTGGTGTGGAGGAAAGAAAACTGGTTGGGGGATAAGGTAGTAGGGCTTCTGGTTCTCTCTCTTGAAGTGATATCTTTATTAAGTCACCTACATTTTCAAAAGTATAAATCAGTTTCCAGACTTACAAAACAAGAGATGTCTGTAGTTATCTGCCCTGCATCTTGTTATTTGAGAACCAAAGTGGGTCATAGGAGCCAGACATTCCTTTATCAGTACAAAACTTACAGTTCAAAAATCCATTCAACAACACTTTCAACAGGTATGCAAACTCTAGTGGAACTCAAAAAAAATTACTATCTGCAAGGCAGCTCTTTCTGTTGTCACATAATTATTATTAAATTATCTCTTATATGAAGACCTGTCCTGAAAGTCAAGCCAATATCAACGTAATTGAAACAGTTTGTGCAGCTGATACTTTCAGGCCAGACCTCGTATTCCGCAAAAGCATTAAAGGAGAAACTTAGAGATTTGAGACCTTTCCCTTCACCTCAGTTACATGTAAAACTATTGAAAGTCCCTCAGCAACATTTATATTTCCACTGAATCATGCCACTGATCTTCATAATTGTTCAAATTATATATATATATATATATATATATATATATATATATATATCATCATTCAACTTCTCTCATATGCAAATGTTTGTTCCTTTTTAGGTTCACTCATCCAACAACTCTGCCTACAAATTGTGAGAAACATAAAAAGTCATTCCTGCATATTTGATACTATATGACAACTTTATCTTCATCTATGAGTTCACTTTGTATCTCATCTATATCTTTAGTTTTGGTTCACTATCCTCATCTATTCACATTATTCATGATAATGTGAGTTCTATTTCTGTAATAAACATTGTTTCCTATGCTCTATATGACAATTTTGTCCCTTCCTTTTCTATACACACATATGGAAACCTTTTCTCCTTCCTGAGCCACTATTCCCTTTTTATCCAAAAAAAAAAAGGTTAAATGTTTCCCAATAGGCAGTCATATTTCTCCAGGTCTTCCACAGACCTCAACTGGTGAAAAGGTATGGATCAAAATGGGAATTTCAAGCCACCCCTGGCAATATAATGGGATTCTCTTGTGTAAATGACTACAAAGTACACACACAAGGCCAGATGAAGTGTTTGTTTGGCGGAGATCCTTGTTTGTAATGTGAACCTGGAAACACTCAGAGATTTCTCCAGACATCATCTTTCTCTGCCCACTCACTTCACAAAAACAATTAGCATCTTTCGGCCTCCAGCACTCTGAAGTTTTATTTTGAGTAGTTCACTTTTCTTATTTGTCACAATGGCACTTTCTCATGTGACTGGTGCCGTAATTTATTAGAGTGCAATTAATCCAGTAAGGGAGAGGGATGCTTCTAGTAATTAAGTCTCCTCCTGTCTGCTCTTCCCTTCATACTTCATACACAGCCTGAGAATTCTAATAATCTCTCATTTCTCCACTCCATCCTGTAATCAACCCCAGTGAGTTCCTCCTAAAATTTCTTCTTGGGCTGAATTAAGAGCATGGTTTTAGTTCTCTACCTTATGTTATTTATCCCACTGAAAGCTGAATCTGTCATAATATAAAATTAGGAATTTACTGCTTGCAATTTTTAACTTAAAAATTTGGTAATGATTACATAATAATAATAATAACAATCATGGAAAAATAAAACACTATGAAATGGCTACCATAAGAACCATAAAAAAAAAAAAAAACAGATTGGGGTTTACAATCAGTCTTCTGCCTATCAGGTGATTTTGTAGACACCAAGTGACCACACTACATCGTAGGGTTCAGAAGTGTCAGTGCATCAAAATGGTCCTTCATCATGTGGGATGAGTTTTTGCTTCAGAACAAAAGCATAGCTCCTGATTAATGATGTCAGGACAACCTGACTATACTTTACCTTTGCAAGGAGCCACCAGCTGTCATTCATGTATTTCTGGTGTAACAGAATCATGTGAGGGTTTTAGCATGTATAGACTTCTAATTGTTTAGTGGATCATGGAAACCTGCATTCTCTTTCAGACTTACCTTCTGGGAAGAGAAGAGTTCCTGGCACAGTGCCAAGGGTCCTGTGTTCCTCATTTTGTCACCTGCTTTTTTCTTTAATTTATTAATCTCCTGATAATGTACTTTCTTTAATCACGCTAGCTCCTTCTGTTTTACTTCCTGTCTTCTCTTTCTTCCTGTATTAGTCCCTCCATCTGTTGCAAACCCATCAGCTGCTCTGAAGTGGCACAGTGTATAGCAACATACCTGATGATCAGCCCACTTCTTCACTAGCTTCTTGCTTTTCAGTTCACAAAATTGTGAAGACCTGAAGCTAAAAACAAAGAGCACATAAAGTCTGAAGTTTACTGGAAGAGTTTCCTCTGAGTTTCTATCACTTGAGTCACAAGTAAAATTCAAATATAACCTGAACATTGAGAATAGAGGTCTGAGTTGGAATTGAAGATACATCTTTTACTAGCTAGGAAATATTTAGCTTTATTTTCCTCACCTTCATAAAGATGAGGAAAAAAATGAGAGCCTCTGTCACAATCAAATCGTGGGACTTTAATGAGATAATCAATGCAAAGTTCCTGACACATAAAAAATGCTCAAATGTTAGCCATTGCTAAATTATTTGTTATACCACCTCTCTAAAAAAATAATGACAGATATCCTATTTGTCAGACTTTATTTATGGAAATGATACACTTTCCCCCACCTAATTGTTCATCTCACCTTTATTTTTCATCCATCATTTGATAACATACTGGTAAAAGTCAATCCATGCTAATTAGAACTAGAGCAAGAAGGTACCCTTTTCATCAGTTTGAGAAGTTTTTGGATATTTTATAAAAAATAAGTACAAGAAAAAAATAAAGATTAGAGCACAAATAAATAAAATTGAAATACAAATGAAAAGACTAATAAAACTGTGCTGCTTCTTTGAAAAAATGTATATAATTGATAAGCTTCTTGTCAGACTTATCAAACAGAAAAAAAACACACAAATAAATAAAACAAATATTTAGAAAAGGATTTTAACTGACACAACACATAAAAAGAATCATTAAAGAATACTGTGAACAATCACCTGCAGGTTCATCCATCCAACACAGCCTGAAAGTCTGTGATGCCCTAATGATAATACTTCAGGAGAAACATTAGATAGGCAATTAAACTTTTAAAAACTGCTCTTAACTTGGCAACTAATAACTTAAAAGAGGTTAGCATGTTTCAAGGTGATTAAAACAGTTAAATTAAATTGTTCCTTTCAATGGCCTGCTGGGTTGCATTTCTTGAATGCAGATGCTTAACACGGAAAGAAGTGATGCAAGAAAAATATAAAACAAATATTAGACCATTAGTCTTCTTTTATTTTTTAATTGGATGAATGTTCATAAATGAGTGACAGTAACAAGTGATAAAATTAAGACTTTAACTCCTACCCTTTTGCAACAACATGGATGGAACTGGAGAGTATTATGCTTAGTGAAATAAGCCAGTCAGTGAAGGACAAATACCATATGATCTCACCCATTACAGGACAATAATGATCAAAACTAACAACAAGCAAAACAGAACCAAATATATGAATACAGTGAATAGGCCTTCAGTGGTCAGGGGGAAGGGAGTTGGGGGGAGGGGAGAGGCAGAGGCAAGGAAGGGGAGCAGCTTAGACAAGAACCTAGTATAAAGGAACCATGGACATGGACAACAGGTGGAATTGACTTTGAGGGGAATGGGTGGGTGGGGAGGGGGACAGAGGGGAGCAAAAAGAGGATGGATGTAATACAACAACAATAAAATTAAAAAAAAAAGACTATTAATGTCTGCCACTTAATAGAGGTAAAATAGGCTCATGTTTCAGATCTTCCTAAAGCCTCTCAAACAAGCAGCAGTCAGGCACAGCAAGCCCTCATGCCTCTTGGTAAGTGATCCCAAGCTCGGCAGTAGCACGAGCTGGTTTTGGTTCACAGCCAGGCCACACCCAGCCACCTTTGAGCCCTACACAAGTGGCAGTCATCTATGAATCACTTTATAGCTTATGCCAATTGGCCCCAGGTATAACATAGGTGGTGGTTGACTTTGGCTTGCATCTCCCAGGAAACCCCTGAGCTTGCACACCAAGTGAACAGTTATAGACCACATTGGAGCAATACCACCCAACCACATTCACAAATAACACTCTCAGAAGGGCAGACTCAGTAGACTCCAGAGCCCTGCTGAAGTAAGTCCTGCTCTATAGAGTGGGTCCCAGTGCAGCTAATCCTCCATGGTCGGCAGAGGTCACAGCTAGTTCTCACAGTTAAATGGCCTGAATAAATCCTTCTTATTGACTGGCCAGTAGACATCAAGGCTCAACTACAAGAGAAGCATCTACTCATCTCCCATAGAGGGTGAATCTGGTGTAACCAGCTTAGGTGACAGGGGAGGCTGGCCAATAAACCCGACAGGACACCTAGCACATTAGGTCACACTATCAAGACAGGGAGTCATAGCAGCTCTACCTAATACAGAACAACAAACACAAAGAGGAAGCCAAAATGAAGAGACAAAGAAGCATGACCCAAATTAATGTGCAGAATAAAACTGCAGAAAGATAACTAAACAAAAAGGAGATAAGCCATCTGCCAGTGTCAAAACACTGGTTATAAGGATGCTCAAGGAACTTAGTGAGAATCTCACAGCATAAGTAAAAAATTCAGTCAGAAATGAAGGATATACTAATTGAAATAAAGAACAGATTACAGGGAATCAATAGTAGAGACAAAGCTAAAACTCAAATCAATGATTTGGAATATAAGGAAGCAAAAAACAGCAGGAAGAAAAAAGAATCCCCCCAAAATGAGGATAGTATAAGCAGTCTCTGTGACAACTTCAAGAACTCCACATTCACATCATAGAGGTGCCAGAAGGAGAAGAGAAAGAGTAAGAAAATGGCAACCTATTTGAAAATATAGCAGAAAAAAACTTGCCCAATTTGGTGAGGGAAACTGACATACAACAAATTCAGGAAGCACAGAAAGTTTCAAACAAGAAGATGTAAAGAAACCCACACTAAAACATCATAATTAAAATGCCAAAGGTTTAAATAAAGAGAGAATCTTAAAAGCAGCAAAAGAAAAGCAGTTAGTTACCTATAAGGGAGTTCCCATAAAACTTTCAGTTGATTTCTCAAAAGACTTTGCAGTCTATAAGGGATTGGCAAGAAATATTCAAAGTCATGAAAAGCAGGGACATACAACCAAGATTACTTTACCCAGACAAACTATCATTTATAAGTGAAGAACATATAAAGATCTCAGGCAAGAAGAGCTGAAGGAGTTCAAAAACCATGATTATATGAAATGTTAACGTGTCTTATTTAAGAAAAAAGATCAAAACTATGAACAATAAAATGGTAATAAGTACACATATCTATCAACAATTGAATCTAAAAAACCCCACAAATTTCTCAAGCAGAACATGAACAGAAACATAGGAACAGAAAACAATTTTGATGGTTGTCAGACAGGAGGGGGTTTTGAGGGAATGGGTAAAATGATGAAGGGATTAAGAAATACAAATTGGTAGTTATAGAATAGTCATGGAGATGTCAAGTACAGTATAGGAAAGGGAGTAGCCCAAGGACTTATATTCTGTAGATAAAGTATTACCTAGATAGTTGAATCTTAGGCACTATTACTTTGGATGATTTAGAACTTTTAAAAATGAAATTTATATCAAATATTTCAAAGACAACATTTCAAACCAGTTTAAGACTTAGAATGCTTTCAGTTCTGGCGTTGGTTTTCAGCACCATGGACAGAGCTCAGCGTCACAGCTGTAAGAGCTAATGAAAGACTTGGGAATGGCATAAATAAATAAATAAACAAACAAAACTAGGGAATAGATTCTAGAATCCTTATAAAAATCTGTCAGTCTGTCACCCTGGCTGGTGGCACAGTGGTTAAGGCACAGGCCTGCGAACCCAAAGGTTGCTGGCTCGATTCTCCAGCCAGGGCACATAACCAGGTTGCAAGCCTGATCTCCAGCCAAGTCCTTAGCTGGAGGCAGGTGAAAGACAACCATACACTGATGTATCTCTCCCTCTCTGCCTCTCTCCCTACACCTATCTCTAAAAATAATAAATAAAATCTTAAAAAATAATAAATAAAATAAAATAAAATATTGTCAATCTGGATCTAGCAATACATTAAAAATATAATACACCATGACAAGTGAAAGTCATCCAAGGGATGCAAGGATGGTATAATATTAAAAAATCAATAAGCATAATATATTACACAAACAAAATGAAAGACAAAAATCACATAATCATATCAATAGAAACTGAAAAAGCATTTGATAAGATACAGCATCTGTTCATGTTAAAAGCATTTAGCAGTGTGAGAGTAGAGCAAGCATACCTCAACATAATAAAGGTCATCTATGAGAAACCTACAGCCAACATCACATTCAATGGGAAAAAAACTTTAAGTTTTCCCCCTAAGATCAGGAACAAGACAAGAGTGTCTTCTTTTACCACTTTTATTCAACGGAGTATTGGAAATTTTAGCCACAGTCATCAGAGAAGAAAAAATAAAAAGCATCCAAATTGGAAAGGAGGAAGTAAAACTGTCATCAGTTGCAGATGAGATGATAATATACATAGAAAACCCTGTAGCCTTCACCAAAAACTACTGAACCAAATAAGTGAATTTGGCAAAATAGTTGAATACAAACTTAATATCCAGAAATCAAAGGCATTTTGGTACATAGACAATGAAATAACAGGAACAGAAACTAGGAAAAAATTCCTATTTACTATAGCAACAAGAAAAGTGAAGTACCTGGGAATAAACTTAATCAAGGAGGTAAAAAACCTGTACTCAGAAACCTTCAGAATTCTGACAAAGGAAATTAAGAAGGATACAAAAAGAAGAAGAAGAAGAAGAAGAAGAAGAAGAAGAAGAAGAAGAAGAAGAGGAAGAAGAAGAAGAAGAAGAAGAAGAAGAAGAAGAAGAAGAAGAAGAAGAAGAAGAAGAAGAAGAAGAAGAAGAAGAAGAAGAAGCATATATTGTGTTCATGGATTGGAAGAATTAGCATCATTAAAATGTCCATGCTACTGAAAGCAACCTATAGATTCAACACAATCTCAATTAAAACACCAAAGACATATTTCACAGATATAGACAAAATGTTTCAAAAATTTATATGGAACCAAAAAAGACCTCCAGTAGCCTCAGCAATCTTCAGAAAGAAGAACAAAGTAGAGGGGGTCACAATACCTGACATCAAGCTATATTACAAGGGCACAGTAATCAAAACAGTCTAGTGCTGACATGAAAACAGACACATAGATCAATGGAACAGAATAGTGAGCCCAGAAATAAACTTAATATTTGGTCAATGGGTGAAGGAGCATAAAATGGAGTAAAAATAGCCTCTTCCACAAATGGTGTCTGGAGAACTTGAAAGGACATGCAAAAAGGAAAAAAAGAAAAGAAAAAGGAATTAGGCCACCAACTCACACCATACACCAGAATAAATTCAAGATGGATAAAAGACTTAAATGCAAGCCATGTCACCATAAAATTCCTAGAGTGAAACATAGGCATTAAAACTTCAGATATCTCATGCAGCAATATTTTCATTGATATATCATCTAGGGCAAGAGAAATAAAGGGAGAAAAAAAAATGGGATTACATCAAACTAAAAAGCTGCTACTCAGCTAAAGAAAACACCAGCAAAATGAAAGGGGAACCAACCAGATGATAAAACATATTTGCCAATAATACCTTGGACAAGGGTTTGACCTCCAAAATATATGAAGAACTCATATGGCCCTGGCTGGTAGCACAGTATGTGGATAAGGTGCCGGCCTGTGAATTCAAACATCACTGGTTCGATTCCCCAGCCAGGGCACAAGGCCAGGTTGCAAGCCAGGTCTCCAGCCAGGTCCATGGCTGGAGGCAGGTGAAAGGAAATCATACATTGATGTTTCTCTCCCTCGTTGCCTCTCTCCCTTCCTCTCTCTCTGGAAATAATAAATAAAATCTTTAAATAATAATAAATAATAACTCATATGACTCAATACCAATTAAAAAATGGGCACATGACCTGAAAAGCTGCCTTTCCAAGGAGGACATTCAGAGGGTTCATATACATGTGAAGGGACGTTCAACCACACTAGCCATCAGAGACATACAGATTATAATTTTTTTTTTAAAGATTTTATTTCATTATTTTCAGAGAGAGAGGGGAAGGGAGAGAGGCAGAGAGGGAGAGAGGCAGAGAAGGAGAGAGACATCAATGTATGGTTGCTTTTCACCTGCCTCCAGCCACAGACCTGACTGGAGACCTGGCTTGCAACCTGGTTATATGCCCTGGCTGGGGAATCGAACCTTCGACCTTTGGGAGAGACATACAGATTAAAACCACAACAAGGTAACACCTCACACCTGTCATAATGGCCATTATCAACAAATCAACAAACAAGTGCTGGTAAGGATTTGGAGAAAAGGGAACCTCAGTGCATGGTTGGTGGGAATACTGTCTGGGGCAGCCACTGTGAAAAACATTGAATTTCCTAAAAAAAACTGCAAATGGAACTGCCTTTTGATCCAGGGATTCCAGTGCTGGGATTATGCCTGAAGAACCCTGAAACACCAATTCAGAAGAACCTATGCACCCCTATGTTCATAGCAATTTACAATAGCAAAGTGCTGGAAACAGCCTAAGTGCCCATAAATATAATAAATGTGTAAATTAGTAAATGAGTGTGAAGTATTCACATAATGGAACACAATGCAACAGAAAGAAAAAAGGAACTCCTACCTTTTGCTACAGCACAGATGGAACTGGAGAGTATTATGCTAAGTAAAATAAGCCAGGCAGCAAAAGACAAATACCATATGATCTCATCTATAAGAGGAACCTAGTGAATAAAACAAATAAATGAGCAAAATAGAACCAGAGGCATGGAAACAAGGAACAGAATGAATTGAGAACCACAGGGCTCTGATTCAATCATTTATGTATACTTATATGTGAATATATGTGTGTATTCCTTCATTAAAGAAAAAAGACTAGGGAGAATTTTATTTCATATACCTGTCCCCAAATTTGGATGGCATTGTAAAATGTGAAAGATTATCTATCTTTTTATTTCAAAATTTTAACAATGAACCAGAGTTTCACAATTGACCATAGAAAAAGTAATTAAACAAATATATTATTGACCGCATAATATGTAAGCTCAGTTAACTCACGTTATTTGCTAACTGCATTCTCATTATAATTTAAGTTTTCTCTTATTCCCCTAATAAGGTATAACTACATACTCTAATATACAATAATTATCAAATTTCATAGAGGGTGTAATTTGATGTCTGTATACTTTGAAATATCTTTAAAAGCTGGGGTTGATTAAAGATTTTCTAGTTTGTTGTTTATTAATTTCATTGTCTTGTACTGACTTTAACTTTCAATATCCCCCAAATAATCACAACATAACAGAATTTCTCTAGAAACAAAAACTTAGACAACTTCTCCTCAAAGAGGTACCCAGAAAAGACAAATCTGACATCTAAAATTACTTTATAGTAGATACATATTACTTTTACAGATGGTGAATAAAGATAAGTAAGTCTTTAAGGTAATCATGAACTTTTTAATGATGAATGAAAAGCTTCCATTTAAATATAAGGTAAATAAATGTAACTAACCTGTAAAAGAAAGATGATGTATTTTGAAAATTATAGCCTCCTGTTTCTAAAATGTTTAATTTACAGTTAATCGAAGTAGTTGTTTTCAACTACATCAAACCTGCTAAAATGCTGCAGTGCCGAAAGATCTTGAGTGGACATGGTTCCACTTCTGGCCAGCAGATGGAGCTGTCATGCAAGGCGCCGCCTTACATTTATTTATTTATTTATTTCAATTGAGCATTTCCACCAGACAGTGGATACCATCGAGTGAGTGTCAGCACAGAAAGCGAAGGCAGGAGCAGAGAGGGTGCAGTGGTCGATTCTTGTTTCTTCTTCTTCTTCTTTTTTTTTTCCTCTTTTCTAGTGAGGATGGGACACATGTGAGATTTTACTTCCTGCTCTAGTCGGGATTGTGAAGAACTGCGTTGGAGACTGTTACATTCAACACCTATATGGATTCTGTGCTATGATTTACAATTCCCTTTATTTCAGGTAAGCCAACATAATTCCATCTTTAACCTATCAACGAATTGTTATCTATGTTCGTGAAAACATTTAAACTAAGACGTGTGCTTGGCAAACTTGGATTCAGATCCAAAAGAGCCAAAGGTCTAAATCTAGCCGTTCTGTATTTATAAATCTTGCCAGGCTGACAGGAGCTCCAGCGCCAGCATGCTATATTTGACCATTTCTTTGACTTGGGGGTCTGCAGTGTCCATCTGCGGCTATGTTTGTGTGCCTTTTGAAGGTAATGCTTTCAAAGTGAAGGCTGGGTCTCCCTCTCACAAGGGAAACAGCTGCTCCTTCAAGCGGTGAACAAATTGTAGGGATGTGATGAAGCGGATTAACATGGCAGTGGCTTTGCGACAGCCCTGAGCTGAGCCTCGCTGACAGCGGCCTCGGAGGGTCCACTTCCTAAGCCCCAAGGCCTTCTGAGCCTTTCCTGCGGGTAGTGAGGGTATGGTTAATTGGTGCTTTTTTCCTCCTTTTTAGAAAAACACGAAAGCCGTTTCTTCCCCATGAATGGAAGATTTATGTCGTGTTTAATAGACTTGGAATGATAATGTAGACCTTCCCCCTCCCCTCCGTATGGATGTAAGGAGTAAACAGAAAAGAAATGAATTGCTGAGAAATGGATTTTTCTCAGATCTTCGTGGATTTGCGATGATAGGACTGCAGCCGTGAAAACAGTTGATATTGTATAAGGCATTCTCCTTTTAAATGATTTTCGGTCATGTGGCTTTCTCTGTGCTAAAGAGTGGAATGACTCAGGAGCTGGAAATTGCATGCAACAGCTCTGCTTGTCTCTGCTTTTTCTCATGCTTTCCCCTAAATCCTTTTTTTTATTATTATCAAATTCATAGGAGGAAAGCAATATAGGTAGAAAGCCTGCACTTAAAAGACCAGAATCCATTTAGGTTCATTTGAATTGAAAGTGTAAATACTTAAAAATGATTTTGTAAGATTATTTTTAAAAGCCTCATCTCTTTGGAAAGAGCTGTGTGTGCGTGTGTGTGTGTGTGGAGGTGGCAGGCAGTGGGGGTACTGCAGGATGTTTCTCTCTCACTCAGCATTTTCCTGTAAAGAGGTAGCTATGCTGTGTCAGAGGCTGTGAAAACTATGGGGAATGATTCTATGGAATGGCTTGAACCATCAAGAAAAATAAATCCATTCTTTTGACATGTGGTATCTGGAAAGAGATTTAAGTTTGATGTGTTTCTGTATACACAGGAATTTTTAGAGTCACGGGTCTTTTAACATTTATCTGTATCATTATTTAAAGAATAACAACTAATAACAATTTCTCAACTGTGGCTGAGAAATTAAGTGCATTTCCCAGAGCCACACAGTAAATTAGAATCAGAGGC
This sequence comes from Noctilio leporinus, assembly GCA_004026585.1. NCBI lineage: Eukaryota > Metazoa > Chordata > Mammalia > Chiroptera > Noctilionidae > Noctilio > Noctilio leporinus. The sequence goes on along the minus strand of PVIW01004152.1, from coordinate 116,393 downwards.
AAGGCTAGAACTGGTTAGCAGTTTTCAATGTCTTTTATAGCAGTGACTCAGTTTACCTCTAGTGTGAATCCAAATGGCATATAGCAGGTATGCTGAAATGGACTCTGAGGGTAAATTCTATGAAGTTTCTTTTAGTGTACACATTACTCAATGACGTATTAAATGCAGTGTTCAATTTTCTTAGGCAGGTCTCTTAACAAGGCAGCCAATAAAACTAAAACAACAGCTATGGTAACTCTCTATTTCTTAGTATTCTTCTTTCTTCATTTGGTGAGGTATATTCTACGCCCATGAATGACACGCATGATTACGTGCTGGCTCACAGCGCTATTCCTCCTACCTAACAGAACAAACTGTTCACATCAATTAGTTTATCTACCTTCACAAGAACATCATCTTGTGCCCTATCCTTCCCTCTTTTTTTCTCTTACTGGGCACAAGCTACGTACTACTCCTTCTGTTTCTTAAGAAAGGAAAGATTAAAATGTGCCACTCCCACATAAATATTTGTGGAGTACCACATACCTATCGAGAAGTGTCCACTGTAGATACCTGAGACATAAACAGAAGCATGGAGTTTAACATGGCATTGTGCATGTATAGGTAGTACTATAGTTGAAAATATTATAAATATGAAAATGAAGATGAGAAAGTGAATGGGACAGGTATGTGAATATCTATCTTGTACCTGGTACTAGGTTATGTTTGAGATTCAGAATAAGCCAACAGTCACCATTTCTGTACATGAGGAGGTCAGAATGAGTTAATTGTAAACAAATTAGAAGTTGCTTATTCCAGGCACAAAGGTGAGGCAAACAAACACTAAGAAATAGAGAACTATAGGACATCATGTGGAGAAATGATATGAACATTAAAAATCCTATCTGATTGATACCTGTAGGTAGTGGGTTTTTTTGTTTTGTGTTGTTTTTATGAGGCAATAAAAGTAAAGATTATGAATTTGGCTTTTGATGCTATGCCTTTGACATACATACAGGTACTCTCACATAGATACATTGTATCAGGTGGAAAATTTATGTCCACATATTACATTAAAAGATAAAGCTGAATATATGGATATGCATGAAGCTATGACAAGAATTAGGTCACATGTAAATAAACAACTTTAGGGAGTAAAAGTGGAATAAAAATGACTGGGGGTATAAATTTAAGGCTAAGTGGAGTGAAATGAATCTAGAAAAGATACTAACTAACTGGAAAAGTAATGAGAGAAGTTGTAGGAATAACAGAGCCATAGGAGACCAGGCAGGCAAGTTGATGACCAAAATAGGGTTCAGAAACAGTCTCAAACCCGTAATGTGATTGGTTAATAAGTAGGAGCTGATGAACTTCATTATTATCGTTAGGTTGTGCGTGAATGTATTTTAAGAGATTTAGTAGATTTACAGAAACAGGGCTCCAGACTAGGACTAAGCAGGAAATGAGAAAGTTGAAGAGTAATTTTAGATTTTTACCAGTGAAAGAAAAGAGAGCATTTTTGAGGAGTTTAAGGTTGAGGGAGATTTGATTTTAGTTAGGATTAGAAAAACCCCAACCCCTTCATAGGGTAAGGTTAGTAAGTCAGTAAAGAAGATTTGTAAAGGAAAGAAAAACAAAAAATAAAGCACAATCTTACAGGAGATAAGAGAGGGAAGGTTCAGGAATGTTTTTGCTTTGAAACAGGGGGATGGGGTAGGATATGATATAAAGGAAGGCTGATGTAGTTCACTTTCGGTGCCCTCTTCTTGGAAACTAAGCCTTGTCTGTAAGAGAAAATATTTCTTCTATTTAAATCAGTTGGGTCCTCAGAAAAGGGTATTTGTAACATATGGACTCTCTGGGGAAAATAATTTATCTTCAATAGCAAAACACTTCCCAGCAGAGCACATTTTTGTCACATTAACCCTTGAATTGAAAACTAATGTGTTTCACATTAGGTGTCTTGTACTTCAGGTACCTATTTCTTATTCAGAATCACCTGCTTTCATAGCATAGACCAATACATATCTAGCATGGGTATAGAGTATGATTATTAAGATCTAGTTTGCCAGCATCTGAATTAATTATTCTAGCTTTGACCTTTTCTTCATCAGTTTCATTAGTAGTTTCACAGGATATGTGTGAAAAAGGAAAGTCAATTTAATTACACACTTCCTTCCCTAACCTCCTTGATGAAGCTTCCTTCCAGAAATTCTTTCTTTTTTCTACTGATAGTTCCAGAATCCTCCTGCATATTTCCTAGAGCCAATGTCTAAGGATCCCCCTTCCCCTCACACCCCACAGAATGGCAATGTGAGATGAAGGCTCAGGCATGATGAAGAATCCCGTTCTTCACAGAGTCACAACACCTATGACATAGTAACTGCTTTCTCAGTTCAGGTGAACTCAGTTCAGATCAGGATTGGCTGGATAGAAATATTATTCCTTGTATCTATACCTGACTCTATTGGGCTATACGGCAAGCCTGTTTTGTTAGCATGAAAAAGGCAGAAGTCTGCATTTAGATAGAAATACAGATAGAAATAAGATACAGATACACCCCTTTGCTTGCCTCAAGGCTGACTGTGAGCAACACTAGAAAGGCAGAGTTCCCCTTGCCCATCTGCCTTCTTCCTCTTCCCCTGGAGTCACCTCTAGATACCCTCACAACAACCTCATTAAACTAAGTCTTGGATGAGATTATCTTTAGTAGCTTTAGTTCCCAGCTACTAAAATATTAAGATGAAATTCAGATTTTATTTGTGTGTGTTTTTATAACTTTTAAAAGAAATTTTTGGGTTGTGATTGCCAGCTATGAGCGCAACTCATCCATTTCAGAACTTGATGTTTGGTTGTCTCCATCTTGTCTTGATCAGCAGTGTGATACCTTATGGAGTATGGATGGGATAGCTGATGATTTGAAACAGAAACACCAACTCAGGTTCAATTCCATTAACAGCCTTTGTGTACCCACAAAAGGGTCCTGAGCAATGCATAGTAGTAGAGGTCTTGAGGTATATGCTCACCTTGCAACAAACCAGGCTCAGCACATCTCAGTTCAGAGCACTCAAAGGATTCAATTCTGTGCTTGGTTTTGTTGTTGAGTCTCTTTGCAAAATATTTATTTTATAATTTTATAATAGGTTATAGAAAATACAAAGCAGGCCTTAGAATAATATATTTCATATTTCTACTCAAAGCAAATATTAGGTTCTTTCAAAATTTCTATTGAAACATTTTTCTAATAAAGGTCAGATACTTTTAACATCCATTTGAAACCATTTTCAGATGCTGCCAATAGAAAAAAAAATATTCCCACTACTTTTCCTGATTTTATCACTCTATAAATTATTAATGCATTTTATTTAGAATGTTTTAAATATTGATGACAGTTACAAACAAGTGTAATTCAAAGGGGGACCAATTAGAAAAAATTAAAAGATTTTAATATATATTTTAAATTTTTGAATTCTATGGATTTGGGTTTTGCCAACAGATACTTCACGTGTCTATTATTTTTAGAATACTATTTAATATGATCTCTATTTTTGCTTAAATATAGTAAGATATTTTTGGAAAAAATGTGGTTTGTTTATGCTGCTTTAGAACTCAAAAGAGTCATAATGCCTCTGGAAGCAAATAAGATCTCTAATCATCAAAATTATGATTTTATATTATATTGATTTTGAGGAACATTACTATTTTATATACTTTTTGATGATGATGAATACCATTGGTAATATAATACCTACTGAAATATTACTTTTATGTAAGAAAAGATGAACTGCATTAAGAACATGAAATGATATTAAAACTCAAAAGTAAAAGCTGCTGGCTTGTTTCCTCATAACATTCGTACATTGCTGTCATCACCTTTTATTGCCTTTGGGTTTTGAGAAGTCAGAGGTGAGTGGAAGCAGAAGTGGAGGTGAACTTTGCAAATTTTTCCTGGTAATAGTCCATTAAACTTTTAAGTCAAGGTCTTCATTTGAAAGAAAATATAATTGTTAACTACATTAATAACAAAAAATATTTTCTAACATGTAAGGACCTTTTGCTATTTGTGAAAATTTTTCAAGAAATATTTCAAATATATTTTATCTGTCACAATATGGTAAAAGATTTTTGAGTGTGAGAAAATTATAACTTCTTTTTCTACTTGTTAAAAATTAATTCCATACTGGAATAAAAGGATCTTAAAAGGCAAACACCCTGAAGAAGTGCTTTGAATTTTCTGAACCATTATTATATTTTAGGATGGTTGTGTTGTATTGAATGGTATATAGGATCAGATGGGATTATAACACACTTTCAGTATGAGCATGTATGGTGGTATTAACAAATATGCAATTATGTGATTGCAAAATTATGCCCTGGTGCATTGTGTTTTGGGTGATATTTATGGGAGAATAACAATGAAACAGCAGTCTTTATTAGGCTAATATGAAAGACAGTGATTGGTTGGAATATCATAATAAGTTTATGATAATATCATAATAAGAGAAGATCGACACTGTCTTCCTTCTCTGAGTAACTGATGTCAAACCATTACTAAGATGTGAAGCAAATATCTAAGATGTGAAGCAAGCTGGTCGGGGGCAATTGTGGCATCTTTATCAACCCAGCATTAGCATCTGGGATGTCTTCCTCCTTTTCTGTCTTGCTTGGACTGAGCTGCTGTGGTGGTCCTGGAATTGTCCGGCAGCTAGGAGGGGCCAAAGAAGACTCAGACTGACTCTTGCTGTTCCTGTGTCAATGGTTCCAGAGGACTGGGGAACCTAGTTGCATAGATAGAGTGACCAGACATGTGTCATCTAAACCACAGTGCAGTGTGTGAATAATTTCTCTAGAACAGGAGAGAATCAGGACTGTCTCAAGCAAATTGTGATATACAATCACCCCATTTCTAACAGTTGGAAGAGAGGAAAGTTAAAAAAAAAAAAAAAAAAAAAAAAAACTATGCCATATTTTATATTCAATTAGACTTCCCAAATAAATGATCCATGATTTAGGTGTTTAAGTGTCAGAAAGTTAAAATGTAAAATGGCCCATCAAGGTAGATAAAGAATATGAAAATAGAGAGCCCAATTACTGTTCTTGATAAATCCACCAACTGAAATCTCCAATGACTCTTACTGAATTCTTACTTAGCATGTCACCAGGAATAACATAACTCTATGAATTTTGAGCCTAATTTCTTAGGGAAGTCAATGTTCTGCAGAAACAACTATGTTAGTAAATCTATGCCGTAAATTACCAACCTAGTCTCAGAAGCCGAGTATAGGAAATCCTTTTGGACGTGATACAGCCTGTCCACTGGCTATCAGAAAAGAACCTGATGCCTTCTGACTAGTTCTACAACATACCCTGAGATCCATAGCTTCTCATTTTAAGGGTGAATGAGACCTATTAAAATAAAATGAATAATTTCCGCAAAACCTATGAGAATTTTCAATTCTGGCAACTTCGTCATAGACTGAGTAAATGTGAAACTCCTTTACCAAGCTTTAACAAATAAAACTTCTTTTTTAAACACAGAGTTAAGCTCTTAATAAATAAGGGGAAAACCACAGTATTCAGAAACAGATAACTAAATTTGCGAGTGATAAACATGAAAGCTGATGCAGGGATCTGGGGAGTAGAAAGAGGTTATATCTTATTTAGAATAAGGTGTACATTTTCAGAGGGCTTAGTTTTAAAGTCTGTGAAAATAGAAGAACAAAGTCTTGAACTCTGAAATATGGAGAATTGAAACTGAGAACTGCATGTAGAGCATAAAGCCTCAAAGAGTTGTATTCTCACTGAAATAACAATTAGGAAATGCAATCTGCTTGTCCAGGAATTCAAGGATACTTTTATCTGTTCTGTCTTTTGGGGAAAAGTATTTTAGAAAGAATTAAAACCCTAGGATTGTATCACATTAAATAGAATCTGGACATATGCAATTTTTAATCTTTTTTTAAAGATTTTATTTATTATTTTTAGAGAGAAGGGCAGTGAGGGAGGAAGAAAGTGAGAGAAACATCAATGTTTGGTTGCCTTTCACCTGCCTCAAGCTGGGGACCTGGCTGGGGACCTGGCTTGCAACCTGGTTATGTGCCCTGGCTGGGAATGGAACCACACTGACCTTTGGGTTTGTAGGCCAGCGCCTTATCCACTGTGCCACCAGCCAGGGCTTCTTTTTCTTTTTTAATTATTGTTTTGTGTTTTTAATTATAACTGAAGTTCAATATTATATTAGTTTCAAGTGTATAATATAGTAGACATTTATGTAACTCATGAAGTATGCCTCTGATAATTCCAGCACCCACCTGATATCATGAATAGTTATTACAACATTATTGACCCTATTCCCTATGCTGTACTTTACATTCCCGTGACTATTTTGTAACTTCCAGTTTGTACTTAATCCCTTCACCTTCTTTATCCAGCCCCTCAATCCTCCTCTCATCTGGCAGCTATCATTTTTCCCTCTGTACCTACGAATCTGTTTCTGTTTTGTTTGTTCATTAATTTTGATTTTTAGATATTGACAGTTGTATAATGTGTCTCCAGGTAGAAAAACACCAGGGATGTTTTGTTCCACTATGATGCTGACAGTACTACTGGGATTTTGAAGTTGCCCAGTTTTGCTCTTCTAGGGAGTTTTCATGCATGTCTTCATCTAAACCTCAACTTAAATACTGTCTTTGTTAAAGGCCAATGCCTTTTTTTTTTTTTTTAAGATTTTATTTCATTATTTTTAGAAAGAGGGGAAGGGAGAGAGACATCAATGTATGGTTGCTTTTCACCTGCCTCCAGCCACAGACCTGACTGGAGACCTCGTTTGCAACCTGGTTATGTGCTCTGGCTGGGGAATCAAACCTGCGACCTTTGGGTTCACAGGCCGGCACCTTATCCACTGTGCTACCAGCCAGGGCAAGGCCAATGTCTTTATATATAGAATACTCTAACATAAATGTACCAGTTCACTATTAGAAAAAATGGATCACCTTCCACTCAAACATATACTGAAAAAAATTTCCACTGAATATATTTTTGTCCTCAATAGAATCCATTATTGCAATAAATTTTTTAATAATACCCAGTGCTTTAGAAAATATATATGAGCTTTCATTATAATTATATCCAGTTCAAATGTCAGGTCTATTGCAATGCTCTCTGATATTCATATGTGATGTCACATTTTCCTCTTTACTTCCTTTGCATTCTGCAGCATTTTTATACTTGGTATATGTGGACTAGCCAGATATATGTGCACCTGGGTCATTTCTTATGTGAAATTGTGCATCGTGTAAAACCAGACATTGTGTCTTAAAGTTCTACCAAGCTGCCCAGCACCTAAATTGCAATGCGTTCCATAGTAGGTGATCAATACATCTGTTGAGCTCTGGTCATTTAAATTTTCAGTCAGGACATTATTTAAAATTTCTTACTTTCATGACATAATTATGTTCTACTGCAAGTGACTTGTTAAAATAGCTCTCAGTAGTATGCTTTAATATAACTGCCTTAAATAGCTTTTCAATTTAGTGTTGTAGCAGATCCCCTGGTGATTTGTAAAGGATGTAGATGCAGCATACACAAAATTTTCAGAGAAAAAGAATAGATATAGTGGTGGGGGTCTCTCTCTCTCTCTCTCTCTCCCCAAATCTCAACTCATTCATAAGAAATTTTCTTACTTCACAAGTAATTTTTACAACCAATAACAGAATTATTAATCAAAAGTAGTGATATCCATTAATTTTATACATACACAGATACCCACATTTTGTCCCATCCAATCATTATCTGTCTTCAGAAATGCAAACTAAAAAAATTAAATTACCCAGCTTCTATAGAAAGTAGTGATTTCAGTACTCTTTTAATATTATAATTCTATTACAATATTTAAAATCTTTAATCTCAGAATTATTTCTGACAACACTTTAGTTATCCAATCAATTTAATCTCCGATCCAGTGTAGGCCATCATTTTCTCCCAAGCTCCTTTCTCCAATTCTTGACTTTGGTTTACTCTTCAAAAATACCTGCTCGTTATTAAAGATAGAAAAGAGATGTAAATGAAACAAAATATGTTTTAATAAATCAATATAATACATTGTACAAATCAAAACATTCTAAGAAAATATAAGTTGATTTTGTGTATATTATTATCTTAGTGTTGTAAACCCTTCAATGTCTTCTATCTGTCCATTCTAAACTTTATATTCAAAATTTTCTTCTCATTTATATATCTGGTAGTAAAAAAATCTTTCTTTCCTAGAGTTTATAAAATTCTTCATGACATGACATAGGCTTTGAGAGAGAAAGTTTTACTATCAAATTTATAATTTTTCTGAAAAAACTTTGAAGTAATTTTTTACATTTCTATGCTTTGAGTCAGTTTAAAAATGTGGAAATAAAGTATTTTTTAAAAAGAGATCAATAACTCATTTATTGAACAATACCTTATTGTTATTTTAAAGTAGTTTAGCATATATTTCAATTTCATTTCCTTATAATTTGCCTGGTCAATTTTTCTACTTATACCATTATAATAATTTTATTTTCATGCATGTCATTCATTTCATAGAGAATTCTAAAGATTTATAAAATTTAAAATATATTTTATAAGATGAATGCTTTGTGGTCAAACAATGTGGGTTAGGCCTACATATTCTACTTTCCATTGTTTATTGAGGTAGGATTATTTTATTTGTTTAATTGTTGTTTGCTTGCTGTTTTATTGCTATGTAACTGATCATTTTTAGAAATTATAAAAGAAAGTTTTCTCTGTACAGTACATTTGGTTCATAATTATTAAATTAACAGTGCTAATTATTTTTATTCAAATCTTTACTGACTTTAGTTTGCTTTCATGTGTGATTTATCAAATCACACAAATCAAATACTAAAAGAAATTAATTTATGCCTTCTATAATTCTGTTGAATTTCTAAGAGTTGCATTATATTGTACTATGATTAATTTTATAAATTTATGGCTAGTATATCTTTATTGGAAGATTTACCTTTATAAATATAAACCTCTTTCTTAAGTCATATTTGGCTTAAAATAAATTGTCTCTAATAACATTGCAAAACCTACATTTTTGTTTGTATTTGATATATTTTGGCCCATTTCTTATTTTTAATGTTGGCAATTTATGCCATGCTTCTTTTAAATAAACAGCATCTGTTCAATTTTTGCTTTATGATCTAATTTGGTACCTTTTGTTATTCAATGTGAACAAAACAATCCACAATTTATTACCATAAATGTCAGGTATATTTGATCTTTCTTCTTATAACTTGTTTTGTGGTTTCTACTTTTATTTTTTATTATTTTTCCCAATTTGTTTATTAGACTCTGTCAACTAAAGTGTTTTCCTTTTTTCCCTTCTGTTTTTTCTAGTTATTTGGAATGAATATATAATCTTGTTTTCAATCTATTATTTTAAAACAAATTGTCAGCATCATAAATGAAACGATATCTATTAACTATCCCCATATAAAATGCAAATATTAAATTTTCTTTTCCTGTTCAAGTAAGTTTAAAAATATGTAATTTAGGCCCTGGCTAGTGTGGCTCAATTGGAACGTCAGCCCATAAACCAAAACATCACTGGTTCGAATCCCCATCAGGGCAACATACCAAGGTTGTAGGGTTTTGATTTTTTTTTTTTAAGATTTAATTGCTTTCATGTTCATCCAATTACTGAGCAACAGCAAATAGAAATTAACTTTTTATCAGCATGTTCACAGCCCAGCGAGTATGTGCCCCGAAGCCTCCCAAGGTTGTAGATTTGATTTCCAGTCAAGACACATACAAGAAGGCAACCAATGTTCCTCTCTCCCCTTCTCTTTCTCTCCTTCTCTCACCCTCTCTCTCTCTTTCTCTCAAATCACCAGAAGGAAAATGTCATCAGGTGAGGATAAAAAATACATATATAATATAAAATTTAGTATTTCATATTAATTTAAATAATTGTTCTGTATAAGTGTATTGTTTTATAACCATGATGACAGCAATGATTTCAATTTAGCCCTATGGTTTAACTCCAAACCCAAACTGAGCATTTTTTATATTACCATTTCTCCATTCTTTCCATCTTCTGTAGAGCTGAAGTATACCTTAAAATCACCTTTTCATGAAGGATACATTTATGATATATTTGCTCAGCTCTTGCTATGAGAATGTTTCTCTCATGCTCTCCTATAGGAATGACAATTTGTTGCTGTACAAATGCTTTTCTCTAAAATTTCTTGTTCTTTTATTTTCTGATATCTAATATGAGGAAGCATAAGACACAACCGGAAATTTGCTTATGTTTTTTCTCTCTTTGGGCACTAGCAATTTTACCTCATTGGAAATTTGAAGGACTTGTATCTTTACTTTTTAAATCTTCTCTGGTTTAACAGGGTATGTCTAGATTTTTGTTTATTTTCATTAATTTATCTGTTATTTGATGTTTCCTTTTATTTATAGACTCTTTTGATATAAAGATTCCATTCTTTCTTGAGATCAGAAATTAAAGCAACTACTATGTTTACTTTAGGTTTTTCCTTCTAAAATTAATTAGAGTGCCTTCTGGGCTTTTGCCTCAACTATCATTTATAGCCTTAACAATAAATGTGCGCCTCACTTTTTTCCTCTTAGCTCTGTGGAAACTTCTTGAGTTTGCCTTCAATTTAATAGATTTAATTTTCTGTGTTTTCAAATCTGCTGTTGTTGTTTGTATGGCACTTACAATTTTAGCTATTTTTAAAGGTATCATTGCAGTCCCCAGTTGGGTTTTCTTGTTGTCAGCTTTGCATTCATATTTAAAATGTCTTCTTAATCTTAATCAGAGCAGTTTTTTTTTTTTTTTTTTATTTATTTATTATTTTTAGAGAGAGGGGAAGGAAGAGAGGCAGAGAGGGAGAGAAACATTAGTGTGTGGTTGCCTTTCACCTCCTCCAGCTATAGACCTGGCTAGAGACCTGGCTTACAACCTGGTTATGTGCCCTGGCTGGGAATCGAACCAGCCACCTTTGGGATCACAGGCTGGCACCTATCCACTGTGCCACCAGCCAGGGCTCAGAGTAGTTTTTAACATTAACATGTTCTTTTCTACTTCTGGTAGTAAGTTCATTTCATAAGGAAATAGCTGCACCAATTATTAAGAACATGCCCCTTATTTTGAACAATGACATCATTTCTACATCTGGTGACTTTTCTGTGCTAACTCCTTCTGATACAGAAAAATCTATACTGTGTATCATGGGGTTTGAGATGGTTCTCTCAAGTATTGTTAATTTCCTGTAAACATCTTCAAATCTGTTAGGCAGGAGAGATATCTTTAAATTCCCAGTTGTTACAACTTTGCCAGTTCATTGGGACAGAGGTCAAAGGAAAATAAGAGCTAATCAAGGTAAGAACTATGTAAGTTCAGCAGCCAGAACTGAATCCTTGGAAGTAAGGCATGATTTCCTGAATTCAGTTGTCTTCATGGGGAGCAGTATTCCTGTTCTTTGTCTGGCATGGGTGCCTGCACAGGTTTTGCCATCTGGTGGACATCTCAGGATTATTGTTGAAATCTTCAGTGTCCTGCTATTGCTGTGAAATGTATTCTTCTTCTAGCCCTTGTCATGGGGTCCCACTGCAATTTTTGTGCTCTATAGGCAACATCTTCCATTTATTTCTGAATTATAGTGATCATCTGTATGCCCACAGTCCTGTAAAATTTGGCTTTCCTTCAATTTGATCCTGCTGGACTATATCTAGAAAAAGACACTTACGCATGTGCAATTCTTTCTTCCTAGTTCCAAAAATAATACGCATTTTCCTTTCTCAACTCATTTTCAGAGTTAAATGCTCTTTTCACTTGCTTCTGGTAGATGAGAAGGTAAATTGGAAGAAGGATTAACTGTCTGATCAAGGGTCTATTTCAGTCAAAAGTAAATGCCTTCAAATCCTAAAATTATTCATGAATAAAGTAAAGATATATAATAGAATTGTTCAGTGACTCTAATAAATGTGTTTATTTACATCATAAAAACAATTCTCATTTTCATCTTTCAAGCCAAATAACCTTTGTTCCCTATCTAAAAATATCATAGCTCATTTTTTCTTTACAAATAAATTAGTATCAGTGCAAAGAAGTCAGAAAATCAGAGTTCTATTCCCAGACATGCTGCTAACTATCTAAACTCTTAAGTTCTATATGCTTCTATTTTATCACCATTGAAATGAAAGAAATGGACAGCATTCTTTCTTTCTAAAGTTCCTTCTAGCTCTATGTTTCCTCTAGTATGCATTAGTACCATCGTTGTTGATGTTATCCGTGTTTAAAAACTATAGAGTAAACCAACAAGAAATGATGTGATTATTTCCTCATTGAAAAGACCTGAGGTTACTCAATATTCCAGTTCTGATCTATTAGTAAGACAGAGAAGTTAGACACTGGATAGATGCCATTATGCTGTTAAGTGGTTTAACCTTGGGTTGGCACTGTTAACTTTCTCTCTCTGTGTGCAAATAATTTTATTTGTGAAAATGAAGTACACTAATTACCTCAGTGGTGGTACACACCTGTAAGGTGAGACTGATTCACAATGCTCAGGGGGACATTTTTGCTGCAAATTATCTCTAACAAATAATTGTCGTGGTTCTACCACCTCCTCTCACATCTTGCTTGAGCATGCCATCATTTTAGTCACTCTGCATCACTGTGTATGACACTGAATGTTTTCATTGTTTGGGAAAGAGAAAAGGAATGGTCTTTCAGTCATACAGAGGTGTTGGTTTATAATAAATAGTAATTATTCGCTGTTTCTCACTATCCACTGCTTTGGTTATCTCTCAAATGGAATGGCCTTTACTTTTGTACCTGCTAACTATTGAAAAATGTCTCAAGTGAAAAAAAACAACAAACTTTTAATATAAGTTCTTAGGATCAACTGATGTTTTATCCAGATATATATCCTGCTTGACATGGTAGAAGGATACAGACTATGGTTCATAAAATGCCTAGGAGACACATGTGTTTCCTGCCCTTCTCTAATAATTGTCTGGATTTTTGTAGCATGCTCTTCCACTCTTCCATTCTTCCCCTTAGTGATCAAGCTGCTTTCTGCTGAATTTTTAAATAAATGTTGCTTTAAATAATTTTAAACAATTATTGGCTTTTTTGGTGAATCTATAATTCAATTTCTTTAAATAAAAATTTCATTCACTTTTTATATTGGTGGATTGTTTATAATTGTTTAAAATATTCTTTCTTAATACTATTTTTTATGTTCATCCAGACTAACAAAGTTTAAATCAAGGAAAATGGTTATTTTTCCACTTTTTAATGACGTTGCCTTTTAATATTTTAAAAAGTATTTTATTTTACTTAAGAATCAATCTAATTTCAACATGCTATCTGGGAAGATCATTTTACTTTTTGTTATAGAAAGAGTCAAATAAACTATGGAAATATTCACCTACTCTTAAACAGCATATATAAAGCCCTAGCTGGTGGCACAATGGATAAGGTGCCAGCCTACAAACCCAAAGTTTGCTGGTTCAATTCCCTAGCTAGGGCACATCATGAGGTTACAAGCCAGGTCTCCATCCAGGTCTCCATCCAGGTCCATAATTGGAGGCAGGTGAAAAGCAACCATACGTTGATGTCTCTCTCCCTCTCTGCCTCTTACCCTTCCCCTCTCTCTAAAAATAATAAATAAAATATTTTTAAAAAATTGCTATGTCTATGGCCTGATCAAACTTCACTCTTCTTTTATTTCAAATTTTATGTATTATTTATTAATGTAGAGAACAAAATTTCATGAAAGTAGAATAAGCCAAACTTGCCAAAAATAAAAAATGAAAGGCTTACTTGCTATAATCAGAATGTTTGAATATTTAAAGTACAGCTTGAAAGCTAGGCAATGACAGACAGATACCATATGATCTCACCTGTAAGTGGAAACCAATGAACAAAACAAAACAAAAAGACAAGCAAAACAGAACCAGAGACATGGAAATAAGGAACAAACTGACAGTGAGCTGATGGGGTGGGTAGGGGTAACAGAATGGGAGGAGAACAGGAAGGGTCTAGTCAAAGAACAAGTATAAAGGACCCATGGACATGGATAACAGGGTGGGGATTGACTGTGGGAGGTGGGGCATAGGAGAACAATGGGGGAAAAATGGGACAACTGTAATTGAAAAATAATAAAAATTTTTTAAAAATACAGTTTGACTGCCAGGAGGTTATTGTCAAAATCCATGTTAATATTTTATTATTTCAGGTGGCAAAAAGGTTTTGCAACACATAGGTTCTTGGATTTTGTCAGTATTTATGAAATTTAAATCTAAATACTTTACCAATGACTTTACCACCTAAGATTATGTTACAAAGAGTGATATATACATCTTACTATCCATTTCCTTACCATAAAGGTAGAATCTACTACCCCTATATTGAAGAGCCTGAGAATTCTGTTGAAATTACACATGAAGTAATTATTGCAAGTGATGGCAAAAACTAGCCTACTTTGGGGATTCTGTTCAAGGTAACAGTTCTGAAAGTTTTAGAAAGTTTTTTACCTATTGACTTCATTACCATAGATACAAAAGTACTGTTTATATAGGTAGCAGTGTGCATAGCAGAATTAGGTAGACTTAATTTCTTTTCTTTTAAAAAATCAATTTGTTAATTTATAAAAACATTAATTGTATTTTTTTTCTAATTAATTTATTGTTGTCCTATTATACTTGTCCCATTTTTCCTGCATTGCTTTCCCCTGCCCTGCCCATCCTATCCCTCTCCCACAGTCAATCCCCACCCTGTTGTCCATGTCCATAGGTCATCTACACTAGTTCTTTAACTAATCCCTTCTCCTTCCCTCCCCTCTTCTGCCCCTCACCCCTCCTCTGGTCGATGTCAGTCTGTTCCTTGTTTCCATGCCTCTGGTTCTATTTTGCTGCTTTGTTTTGTTCATTAGTTTCCTGTATTAGGTGAGACCATATGGTATTTGTCTTTCACTGCATGGGTTATTTCACTAAGCCACACTCTCCAGTTCCACCCATGCTGTCACAAGAAGTAGAAGTTCTTTCTTTCTTACTGCTGTGTAGTATTCCATTGTGTAAATGTACCTCAGTTTTTTTACCCATTCATTTACTGCTGGGCTATTTCTAGCACTTGGCTGTTTTCAATGTTGCTGCTATGAACATAGGGTTGCATAGGTTCTTTTGAATTGGTGTTTCAGGATTCTTTGGGTATAATCCTAGCAGCGGAATCACTGGATCAAAAGACAGTTCCATTTTTAGCTTTTTGAGGAAATTCCATTCTGTTTTCCACAGTGGCTGACCCATTCTGCATTCCCACCAACAATGCATTAGGGTTCCCTTTTCTCCACATTCTCATCAGCACTTGTTTGTTGATTTGTTAATGAAGGCCATCCTGACTGGTATGAAGTGGTATCTCATTGTGGTTTTAATTTACATCTCTCTGATGGCTAGTGATGTTCAGCATCCTTTCATATGCTATGGGCCTTTTGTATAGCCTCTTGGGAGAAATGTCTATTCAGGTCCTTTGCCCATTTCTTAATTGGGTTGTCTCTCTTCCTGGTGTTGAGTCATATACATTCTTTATATATTTTAGAGATCAAACCCTTGTCCAAGGTGTCATAGGCAAATAGGTTTTCCTATATGGTTAGTTCCCTTTTCATTTTGCTGTTGTTTTCTTTAGCAGCAGAAACTTTTTAGTTTGATGTAGTCCTACTTATTTGTTCCTTTATTTCCCTTAATCTAGAAGAAATATTGGTGAAAATATTGCTGTGCTGAATATCTGAAATTTTACTTCCTATGTTTCCTCTAGGGCTTTTATGGTAGCATGGCTCATATTTGAATCTTTTATCCATCTTGATTTTATTTTGATGTATGGTGTAGGTTGGTGGTCTAATTTCATTTTTGTGCATGTCCCTGTCTAGTTTTCCCAACACCATTTGTTGAAGAGGCTATTTTTACTTCATTTTATGCTCCTTTGTCAAATATTAATTGACCGTAGAGACCTGTAA
Source organism: Noctilio leporinus (assembly GCA_004026585.1). Lineage (NCBI taxonomy): Eukaryota > Metazoa > Chordata > Mammalia > Chiroptera > Noctilionidae > Noctilio > Noctilio leporinus. The sequence goes on along the minus strand of PVIW01004152.1, from coordinate 100,386 downwards.
TTGTACATTTGTATCTCATAAGAGGTTCCAAATCTAATTCAATTAACACCAAAGTATCTCAGAATTAGAAGAGATTCATTTCAAAAGGCAACAAAGATCAGCTTTAACATTATGCAAAAACCCATGAGAGCGTTCTTTAATCAAAAAAGTGTTTATTAAAGTTGACACCTAAATATCTGCATTTAATGCAATAATTCAGATAGTACTACAGTAATGGAATAGAATGTGAATCATCTAAAATCATTATAGCCACGCATGACTTTTATTTGGCATCGGATTGCTCTTTGGTCTGACTTATGGATAGGGGTATGTTATTGTCAAAATTCCTATCCAAATGTGACCTAAGTGGAACTATTGCATAAGTCTGTTCAGCATTCCTAGGTCTGTCAGTACCCTTAACTCTAACCCAACTTTGACCCAGTCACCCAAAAAATTTTTAATGAAATAATCAGAACTATTCATTCTTTACCATGCCCCACTTCTCATCCCTCCATTTGATTTCCAACTAACTTGGGTTTGTTCCTGCAAAGAAAGATTCCTCACTATTATTCTTGTTTTCAGTCATCCTCTTGCTTTAATATCTCAGGATAGGATAATTTTTCAAAACACCTTTTATTTTATTTCTCCCAATAAATATGAGGTGCCTTCATGTGCAATTGGACTTCAGGGAAGATGAAGATTTGTGAGGGCTGGGAAACCAGAGAAGGTGCCTGCTTCCTGTGCATCAAGTCCCCTCAAACAAAACCTTGGCATCATCTTAAGCTTCTTCATCTCCTTCTCCACTACTGTACAGTCAAAATACATTTTATTAAAGCAACTTCAGAAATGCTCAAATTATCTTTTTAACCTCATTGCTCTGCCTCATTTTGGCCTTCTTGTTCTCTTGTCTGAGCTCTTACAATAGCCTTTAATCTTATCTCTTGCCCTGAAGGGATTTATGCTCTAGACCTCTTTGATACCTTCTGGACCTCTTTCATACCTAGATGATTCACATTCTGTTCCATTACTATAGTACTATATAAAGGTCTAGAGCATATGTTCATGTTCTAGACCTCTTTTATACCTTCACAGTGATATCCAGGAAATAAACCTGATTGTGCTGCTCTTCTGAATAATATTCTTCAGTGATTTCCTGTGTCCTTAGTATAAAATCCAGATTGCTTAACTTGCACATAGGCAACTCCATCCTATGGACTTTACACTTCAGGACTTTACACTCAGGTCCTGCTGAGTATAAAGCCTGGGAGGTGGCAGTGGTCACAATCTCACCTAAAATCAAATCTTGAATTGTTTTTCTTTTTATTTATTTCCTTTTTTTCTTTATTGTTGTTCTATTAAAGCTGTCCCCATTTTCCCCCTGTTGCTATCCACTGCCCCACCCACCCCACTCCCACAGTCAATCCCCACCCTGTTGTCCCTGTCCATGGGTCATTTATTTATACTGGTTCCCTGACTTGGCTCTTCCCTTTCTTTCCCCCCTTCCTTCCTTTCCCATCCCCTCTGGTCTCTCAGCCTGTCCCTTGTTAACACTGTAACAGACAATAGAGCCATTTCTGACATTGTATAATTGACTCAGGTGATTTCAGTACCCATGCAGAAATAGTGATGATGAACCCAGCAAGTTACCTCTCTCCAAATTCTGACTTCTCTGTTTACTAACCTGTCCTTGGGCAAGAAATAAACTTCTTTGGGACTCATTGTGTAAAACAGTGTCAATTATTGTTTCTACTTCATAGGTTATTGTGAAGACTGAATTAAATAATCTAGTATACCTATAAAATATTTAGAAAAGTACTTGGCCTTAGTAAAATTTTCACAAATATTAACTTTTCTTGACTAATCAAAAATGTGGGTTATTATGATGTTCGATTGTGTTGCATTTTTGGAGTATTCAGAGAGATATTTTTTTCCCTAATTTTAAGCCAAAGCTGATCTCACATGAGGATATCATATTCTTTTTCATTAAAGTAGAGGGAAAATGCTAATTTAACAGTGAAAGATCCTATATAGGTAAGAATTATACCTAAATTTATGTGTATTAAAATTGTGTCCATAATTTCTGTTTTTATTATTAGACTGTTTTATTTCTTCTCTGCCAAGCAACAAAGTCCAGTTATCAAAGGCAATTCAAATAGCCTTATCATTCTTAAATAACTTTTCCAATCCAAACTTTTTATGTCTAACTTTTTTAAAGCAATATCTGGCACAGGCGTTAACTCAAAAGATTAAGGTAATTAGGTAAATTTTATCTTCCTTGTTAATACAATTTAATTGTATTTTCACCTATTTAAACTGACTTTTCCGTATCTTATTCTTTTTTATTTCGAAGCTTAATGATTTCTTCTTTGTTGTTGACCCCATTGTATCCTTACTTTCCAAGAGAAAAACCCCTTTAAGGAAGTTTTCTTTCCACAGCTTTGATTTTCTTAAATTTATTGGGGTGACATTGGTTAATAGAGTAAGATAGGTTTCAAGTGTATTTCCTTAAAAAATAATTTATTTATTATTCTTCAGAGAGAGGGGAAGGGAGACAGGCAGAGAGGGAGAGAAACATCAATGTATAGTTGCCTTTCACCTGCCTCCAGCTGAGGACCTGACTAGAGACCTGGCTTGCAACCTGGTTATGTTGCCCTGACTGGGAATGGAACCAGCCACCTTTGGGTTTGCAGGCCAGTGCCTTATCTACTTTGCCGCCAGCCAGGGCCATTTCCTTGATTTTTGATTCATCATGAATTCTCTTTATTCTGCCTTCATGCAAGCATGGCCCTCTCATATTGAAAAACATTTGCTTTGGTTCTATTTTTACCATCAATAGTGCATTTCTTAAACAAGTTACATGTACCTAATTTCTTTTTTTCTTTATAAGCCATCGTTGTTTATCTATTTTCACTACTGTACTAATATTAAATAGGCTTTATTGTCATCTTAAATTGTAATCTTAAATATGCTTTAGTGTTCTCAAGTGAATGTTTTATAAATTTTAAGATATTGTGTAGCCCTGGCCAGTGTGGCTCAGTGGACTGAATGCTGGCCTGTGAACCAAGGGGTTGAGTTTCAATTTCTGGTCAGGGCACATGCCTAGGTTGCAAGCCAGAGGCAACCACACATTAATAGAGGGTTTCTCACCCTCTCTTTCTCCCTCCTTCTTTTCTCTCTTAAAAAACGAAGAAATAAAATTGTTTAGAAGAAGGTATTTTGTAATATACACTTTTTTTTTTTTTTGTGATATTTCACTGTTTTAAAAAAAGCTTCAGTAAATAGTCATTGACTTTTGGCATTGTGTTTGACACCTTCTCCATCTGGCTTCTATCCTTCCTTGATTAAGTCTGTAACTTGATCTAGGCAAGAACCTTCACTGCATTTCAACTGATCTTTTCATTTGCTACTGTCCCAACCTATCTTGTTTTCTCTTGTAGGTTACAGCCAGACATGTTTGGGGGCTGGGCCTTTGCTCACTATGTCCCTTCCAAGGAGAATGTCCTTCCCTTTCATCCAAACCTTTAAAGCCTCATGTAAATTTCACCTCACCCAAGAAGCCTTTGCTGATCACTTCAGCCCCCATTGCTTTTAACATTTTATGAATAGCAAAGAGATAGAGCATAAATTATTTTGGGAACCAGGGAGCAGTGGTCAAAATGTTTAAGTCGCAGCCCTGGCTGGTAGCACAGTGGATAAGGCACCAGCCTGCAAACCCAAAGGTTGCAAGTTCGATTCCCCAGCCAGGGCACATAACAAGGTTGCAAAACAGGCCTCCAGTCAGGTCTGTGGCTGGAGGCAGGTGAAAAGCAACCATACATTGATGTCTCTTTCCCTCTCTGCCTCTGTCTCTTCTCCTCTTTCTAAAAATAATTAAATAAAATCTTTTTAAAAAATGTGTAAGTTGCAAGCTCATGTCTGTTGTTTATTTGCTATGGGGACTGACATAGGCTGTCTAAAAACTTAGTTTTTCCATCTATAAAATAAAATTATTCATACTCCCCTGATCTACCTCCTTGGATGATGGTAAGTGGTAAATAAAATAGTGTATATAAAAAAGTTTACTTAGCCAGGTAGCTCCATTGGTTAGAGCATTGACCATACACCAAGATTGTGGGTTCGATCCTCAGTCAGGGCATGTACAAGAATGAACCACTGAGTGCATAAGTAAGTGGAACAACAAGTCAGTCTCCCTCTCTCTCTCTAAAAATCAATCAACAAAAACATTAATAAAAACATTTGTAAAAAGTTTTAAAAATCTATTCAAGCTTGTTATGTTATCACAAATAATATATTGTTGTCTTTTGTTACTTTATTTTCTTATGCTGTTACTGTGTTACTGGACTTGGTATTGCTATTAAATTTCTATGCGTTTATTTTGACTACCTAATTAGGTTTTGAGTTTTTATTTTAATTTCCTTGTGTTTATTTTGACTACCTAATTAGGTTTTGAGGGTTGTTTTTTCCTTTAATTTCCATGTGTTTATTTTGACTACTTAATTAAATTTTGAATTCTTTTTTTTTTTACTTTATTACAGTGATGTTGATGTTGTTATGATCAAAGATCCAATAAAAGCCAAATATTTTAGAGCTAATTATCTTATAGTCATAACTGATTTGTACTTCCCAATAAAATGTGAAATCAGAGAAGCTTGTACATGTGTTCTCATTCTGGCTCTTTGGAGATAGTAAATTGAGATACCTGATAGAAACTATCATCTGAAAGATAGTCAGCAAGAGAAAAAATGAAGATGATATACTTGTCTCAGCCCACCTAGGTCTGGCTTGGTATATTCTCACAGACTGACTAGAAAATAGGAAGTCAAGGACAGGCAGTAGAGCTTGGGCTCATGCCATTTTCTTTATTAGAAATATAATTTACAAAAATAAAATATGCATTAGTTTGAGTTTTGAAAAACATGTTAAATAGGGCTCTACTGGATTAATATATTTATTTTTTATATATCTATTGATAGACATTTGAATTGTTTCTTGACTTTTGCTAATATGGGAAAAGCTGCTATGGACATTCTTGCATAAGTTTTTTTTTTTTTTTAAAGATTTTATTTCATTATTTTTAGGAAGAGGGGAAGGGAGAGAGGCAGAGAGGGAGAGAAACATCAATGTATGGTTGCTTTTCACCTGCCTCCAGCCACAGATCTGACTGGAGACCTGGCTTGCAACCTTGTTATATGCCCTGGCTGGGGAATCGAACATGTGACCTTTGGGTTCGCGGGCCGGCACCTTACCCACTGTGCTAACATCCAGGGCTTTGCATAAGTTTTATTTATAAGTTTATATTTTCACTACTCTTGAAATTGTCAGCAGACTGGATAAAAAACAAAATCCAATGATACTCTGTTTTTAAGAGATGCATATTAAGCATAATAATACAGGGAGACTGAAAATAAAAGAATAGCAAAAGATATACCATGTAAACACCAAGCAAAAGAAAACTAATATAGTTATATTAATATCAAGTAAAGTAGACATCAAAACAAGGAATACTAAGACAGGTTTTATAAATAATCATTTTGTAGGGCAAAAAGACCTATTTGTAACAAGACGTAATAATCTTAAATATATATGACAAAATCATTGAATATGACAAAATAGAAGAAAAAATTTACAGGACTAAAGTGAGGGATAGAAAAATGCACAATTATTGTTAGTGATTTTAATAACTTTCTCTCAGTAGATAATAGAACAAATAGAAAAAAATTAGTAAGGATACAGATGACTTGAATCGTATTATCAATGATCAAACCTGAGGCTCTGATTGATATTTATAGAATGTTAAAACCAACTCCATATTATATGTTCTTTTCAAGCATACATAGTCTTCACAAAGACTATACGTTAGGCTATAAATAAGTCTCAGTTCATTTAGGGTATTTGACTACAATGGAATGAAATTAGAAACTAATAATAATGAGCTATCTAGAAAAAGCCCATTTGTTGGAAATTAAGCAACACTTTTCTAAATAATTGATCCATGGATCAAAGAAGAAATCATAAGGAACATTAGAAAGTATTCTATACTGAATAACAGAATATAAAATGTTTAAAAATATCTGTGTGTTCATGCCCTTTCATCATTCTATCGTTTCAGGAACTAATTAATCAAATTAATATTTTATTCTTTTTAGAACAGAGGAAGAAGAGGCAAAAAAGCAGACTGAAAGCTGAGAATTATAGAGATCATGCTCACCATAAACCATTGTTTTTATTCTTCTACAATTGTTATTAAGTAACTGTATCTTTTTGAACTAATAAGTAAATATCCTTTCAATGTCAATAAACAGAATGCTAAATACTTTGAAAATTTTCCCATAATAAATCCCATAGAGGGGTGTATATGGTGCTTCCGTTTCCATCCAATGAAGCAGTAGCAAAAATAGTCTGGATATTGTTCATAGTCACAGAGAGTGTAACTAAAGAATAAGATAATTGAAGAGTTGAATAAAAGCCAAGGAAAGTTGTGAAATCTCTGTTCTGATATCTGAGACAATTCTCAAGAAATATAAGTGGTCTGATAAAATGATCTCTTGGGAGCCCCCTTCCACATACAAAATTTATTATTTTAGTTAACATTGGTTATTTTGCCAATATGAAGGAAGTTTTTGCTCAATGACATAAAGAAAAGTAGAGGTCAATTCTAAATCGAAGCCATGTCCTCCAATTTACAATTACTTTTCTTTGGAAGAATATTTTCTTTATGGAACTCAAACCTAGCTCTCTTCTCTCTGTCTCTCAACCAAAAGAAAATTCAGTTTATAATTCGTGATTATGATTTGAACTTTTCAAAACCTATGTGAGTCATATCTTGGCCTTTGATAATTTTCAAGTGACAAGGCTCTTTTATAGACCAGTCCTTGCTTTTAATGATTTCAGTATATTTTGTTTGGTTGGGACTGAGAAAAATAAATGGGAAATGTCATTCATGAGTATGAGCCTGGAAATGAATATGTAGAAGGCAAAAATGATCACTGGGGGAGGCAATATGTTTTCCTGAGCCTTTTGCCCTTTTCCTGTCTCAAACCTGTTTTCCTACTTTCATTTGCAGATGAAATTGGTGAGATGGAAATCATATGATCTGACATATGTGGGCTGTGCACTTATGTACATGATATAGAGCTGTTCAAAATCTAACTACCTTTAAGTTCTAGTCACACTTTTATAAAAATTCACGTACATGGAGTTATATGGGAAAACTTTAAAATATAGATCATTTCTTTTCACTTAAAATTCCTTTTCTCCCTTCATTCCTGCAGGCAAAAATTAGTATTTTAATAGTATTAAGAAAAAAAAGAAAATAACTTTGCCTATAATGCTTTGTCATTCAAAAAAATGTTTTACTTCAAATAATATGAATTCATTTCAGGAGCAAAAATTCATGGGTTTGACCAAGATAGGAATTATCTTTATCCAAAAAAAAGGGTGGGGGAAAGAAAGAGGAGGAGAAGAAAAGAAAGGAAAAGCCTAAGGGTTAAGTGATTCAATGAAATGAGGGATAGAGAGGCTAATTTGGTCTCCAAAATGTATTAGGAGTGAGAATAGCTGCCAATATGTTAAATAGAAAAGTGCATTTTTCACACAAAAAACCCAACACATTTTTTTACACATGGAAGCAAGGAAAAAGTTTTGTAGAATATGTGTTTTGTAGCTTGTATCTTTTCATTGGTGCTATCGTGTCTTTTTTAAGGCTGCATGATGAGACAACAAGAGTACCCATTTTCTAATCTTTTAAAATTTCCATAACGATTTCTAGGCATTTTGATGGGCAGCATTTTGCTTTGTCTGTTTCTCTGGCCTTGAGCAGCTTCTGTCCACTGAATGTGACTGCTGTACGTGCCTGATCTGTAAAGCTGTTCTTGGGCCCAACCTACAGACGGCCATTCAGGTTCAGACTTTTTCCAAGCAGCTAGGCATGCTTTCTGCAATCTCCTTCTGTGCTCAGGTTCCGGACATTGAGTGGCAGAGAGCTTTCCTTTATTTATGGTTCGATTGTTGCTTCTCAGGTCTGGCTTGAGCTCTGATCTTGACATTTATGTCACAGGTGTCACCGGTGAAACTGCTGGGAAACCAGATGGCAGGCCTGAGGATGGCATCATCTGCTGCTGTACCCACTGCCCCTGTTACCTGCTCTTCCTTCTTCCTGTCAGTGTTATTGCCTTGTGTTGTCATTTTCATTCTATCAATGTGATTTACCTTCCCTAGGCCTTTCCAAGTGTGAATAGCTTTCAGTACTTTTTATCATGCATTTGCTCTGCTTGGAACCCTACCATCCATGAAGGTTCCTGACTTGGCTGGCTTCCTTGGGTTCTTCAGGGGCTTTTGCTTAAATGTTACTTCATTATTAAGACTTTCCTTAAGCATCCTATATAAATTTATAAAACTCCTCTTTCCCTCCCAACTCCCCCTGCTGATATATTTCCTCTTTTTCTGGCATAATTTATTTTTTTTTCCTAGCAGCTAGCACTATCTGCTATATCTATGTTGAATTTACTTGTATGCAACCTCTAACACTAAGACACAGAATATTAGCTTCATGAGGGCAGAGTTTTGTCTGCTTTTGTCTGTTTTGTTAATGACTGTATTCTAAGCATCTGGAGAAATGCTGGTTGTTGGTTTGCACTCAAAAATTATATGGTTAAATGATAAACTGCATAGTTAGGTCTGGAAAATTAGACTTCTTTCTAGCTTTACATTTGGCCTTATTAATTTCATTTAGTACAATGCTATGTATTGATGAATTGGAGGGCATAAGGAAAAATCAAATAAGTAGCATCTGCTATGTGTACTGGGTGTTTTATTACCTTCTTTAATTATTACTGTAATCTGAGTCTTTTTCCCAGAGAAGCACAGCTAAAAATGAGCATAATAAGGATGCAAACTAGTTTTTATGGTTCCAAAGTTGCAGCCTTTTTCTTCAGAAGCATGGTGTCTACCAGATAATAGAAAGTCAAAAGAGCCCTTCAAAATGAATGATGCTTGCATCAATCAAGGGTAGCTAGAGACTAAGGACAAATATGCTTGGTTAAAAAAATAAAAAAAAGAAGAAGTGACCTGTAAATTAGCTCCCTGACAAGTGACAGCCCAACAGGAAGGAAATCTAACCTACCGTAGGTTCTGGTAGAGGTTGACAGGAGATAAAACTAAAAAAAGAAATGTGGAGAATTCTTTAAATGTTATGGTTGGTAATGGAGAATGGTTAAAGATTTTTAGGTAAGGGAGACAAATGTAAGGTTATACTTTTCATAAAGTTAAACAAATAATTTTGGAGGTGATTTAAAGCAAAAAAAAAAATGTATGTAGAAAAACTTATTGAGAGGTTAACAATGCATTCTTTTTCTCTAAGTATAATGAAAATTTAGAAAATAAAGAAGAGATTCCTCAAAGAATATTTTCCAGAGTGATTGCATCTGAAGAATTGATAAGACTGGGAAAGGCATATAAGTGGGTGTTGAACTTTCAGGGCTGAGAAAATAAGCTACAGGAGCAGAAGCAATCCTACATGTGTATATGTGCATGTTTGATAACTGACTGTGTAATATATAGTGTGGGATATGTGCATGTGTAGTGTGTGCATCTGTGATGTGAATATGTGGGATATGGTTAGTGTGTACATGTGCAATATAAATATGTGTGATATGTGCATACATGTATGTGTTATGTGTACATGAGATGGAGAGGAGAGGCAGTGAAGAGAGTACAGTAGTCTAGGTTAAGGACATGTATTAGAAAAGGTAAGGTAAACTCAGACTATGGAGGTGACATAAATGCATACAGAAACAACAAAAAAGAAAGAAAGAAAACTCAGAAGCCTGGATAGAAAAATAGTGTATTCAGTGAAAACAACAGAAAGCTCCTGAATAAATATAGCATGACAGCTGTAAGTCATCAATGATTTACTGGATGATTTATCTCAGGTGAGGTACTAGGCTGGCTACTGTGGAAACCACAAAGAAAGACAGTCAAGATGACATGGTAAGGGAAATAGGCTTTGCATAAATAATTTTAATAAAAGGTAGAAGTGACAAACCACTAAGGTATCTATAAAAATATGAAAGGAAATCAACATTTATTAAACGTCTATTATGTAGCTATACAAGTATAGCTCTTCCCCTTTTTAATACATTTATTTCATAAAACTCAAAATGAGCCTTCATTTCTACTGATGAGAAAACAGGTTCAGAGGAACCAAGATGGCGGGGGAGTAAGTGGAGCTACACCAATCTCCTCCCAACACCAAACTGGAATTACAACTTAATTGGGGGGAAATCATCCAGAATAACCAATAGAACACCAGCTGGAGAGAAGTCTTGTTACCACAGACAGAAGAGCCGATTCATCACATGACTGGTAGGAAGTGGGGAGACCAGAGAGGGCTGGCGGGGCTCTCACGGGTGGCAGTTGAAAGGACAGAGAAACATCTCAGCCGCCTGGGGTTCCACCTGAGAAGAGTGGGATCTAAACCCCCAACTGGGCATCCCAGCCTACAGCAACACAGCTGGAGTAAAACAGCACCCAGCTGTGAAAAGCAAAAAGCTCCCAGGTTTAGCCGGCCTGACAGAGAGACTGAGTTCTTAAAGGGACCACACACGAAAATACAGTAGCACCCACTTACTGTGGGCTCCAGCAGAGGGAGGGCACAGTGGACTAGAGACGCTTATGGATGGTTTGGGTCAGTGGCTTTAGGAAGAGAGTTGAAGGAGCAGCACATGAGTCCCATAGAGCCAGCAGACCACTCTTCTCCAAAGGGCAGGAGCCTAAGGGGAAGCCACAGCCCCACCCATAGGAATTAATCCGCCCCACCCAGCACTGTCTAAACCTGACCTCAGATCACAGTCTGATTTGATTAACAACTGAATTCATCTGCCCTGCCCAGAGGTGCCTAAAACTGACCACTGATCACAGATAGATTCGATTAATAACTAAAGGAAACAAGGACAGTGGATCTCTGGTAGTCTCTAACTGGCTGACTAGGCCCAGACTGGGACATGAGCTGACGTCACCAAGCATGGATCCAGGAAGTAAAAAAAGTGCACCTCTGCACCACAGAAGGTCACACCACTAAGATAATGAGTCAAAGCAGACCAATCCAAGAAGCAAAAACAAGAAGCATTAAAAAAGACATAGAAACCACTAATAAGAGCCAGGAGGAAAGGAAGAATACAATTTCTGAATTGAAGAACACAGTAGAAGGAATCAAAAGCAGGCTAGAGAAAGCAGAGGATTGGATCATCTGCTCTCTGGAGGTCAATGTAGAAAACAATTCCCAGGCAGTGCAACAAAATAAAAAAAGACTGAAAAAGAATTAAGAGGTTTTAAGAGAGCTGCAGGACAATATGAAAAGTAATAACATTTGTATCATAGGGATACCAGAAGGAGAAGAGAAGGAGCAAGGGATAGAAAACCTGTTTGAAAAAGTAATGATAGAAAACTTCCCTAACTTGAGAAGGGAAAATGTCACGCAAACTCAGGAAGCACAGAGGGTCCCAAAGAAGATGAATCCAAACAGGCCCACTCCAAGACACATCATCATTAGAATCGCAAATTTTAAATACAAGGAAAGAATCCTAAAAGCAGCAAAAGAAAAGCAGCTAATAACATACAAGGGGGCTCCCATAAGGTTATCAGCTGATTTTCCACAGAAACACAAGTCAGAAGGGAATGACAAAAAATATTTCAAGCAATGAAAAACAAAGGCCTGCAACCAAGAATACTCCACCCAGCAAGGCTGTCATTCCAAATGGAAGGTGAAATAAGGAGCTTCCCAGACAAAAGAAGTCTAAAAGAATACATCTCCACCAAGCCAGCATTGCAAGAGATGCTAAAGGTCTGCTTTAAGAAGATGAAGAAACAGAGACAAACAGGAACACAGGTACAAAGGTAAATGGATTAAATACACCAATCAAAAGACAGGGCAGCTGAATGGATAAGAACCAACTTTAGTTTATGAATGCCTTAAAGTGACCTTGTTCTAAATAGACTTTATTAAATAAGTTACAATTTTGTATATTACTTGTATCTGCATTACTGCAGGTTAAGTTTTCTTAGATTAGAATAATTTCACAATATGGGAAAATCAGGTTACTTGCAATAACTCAGAAAAATCTAATGCAGTTAAGGAAGAAGAAAAACCTAAGAAAATGTGAATGTATATTACATAGAAGACATGCTATCTTTCTTATTCACTGTTACAAAATGTGTGCTTATTTGTGGGTATGAAATATACAGATTTTGTTAGCAATTTATGTTTTAAGTAGCAACCAACTGTTCATAGGTGTGTTGTGAAATCAGTCAATCTTTGGGTTAGAAAAGATGCTGAGAATGAAGATCAATTTGGATGGAATTTGTTAACTACTAAACTATATGATTCGTGTACATAGACAATATATATTCTCATATTAGCATGCAAATTAGATGAGATTCCTTTCAACTAAATTGTGGAAATATGCATTTCCAGTTATGAAGGCCCCCAAACTGGGGATGCTTGGGAAAAGGAATCAATGCTATAGTAAACCTATTATTGAAATGTGAACATACCTCATCGCTACCTCAACAGACTCTTAAATAGTTCAGGGGTTAGTTTAGGACCACATAGGAAGTCAACCACAAAATAGCTAGAACTCTATTCTACAAAATTATTTAAATCCTATGGATTTTTATTTTTATTTTTAGTAGACATTATAATTTCTACTCTGGGGACCAGCTGAGCACTGCAAGTACCATTATTTCTGAAAGCTTCAATTTGTAAAACACACATAGAGGAAAAACAGAGGGTATTGAAAGAAGTAAGACCTGTGTACAGCCTAAATACATACATACATACATACATAAATCTACTATTTAAGATGGAAAACTTGAAAAAGAGTAAGTTGTAGTTCCAGTAGCTTAAAATAAAATTGAGTTGTATTATTGGAGTGGGGAGGATCTGACTCAAAAACCAAATTTATTTTTTACTATGGGTTTGGCACTGTCTCTAGGACAACTTTCACAAACGTGAGTTCGGCAATACACCATTTCTGTGATGTATTTCACTAAAATAGCATTCCAGAGTAAAATAAGTATTAAAGAAGAAAAAATATGCTTAATTTTGTTACAATATATCTAAAACACTATCATTTAACACGTAATAATTATGTCAGCTATTGGCATATTTCAAATTTTTTGTATTAACTCTTCAAAATCCAGTATGTACTTTAAATATGTGTAAAAATATGTATGGGTGAAAACGTATTTTTGCATGTGTTTGGTAATATTGCAATTCATATTACTTAAAAGAGTAATTCTTTAAACAAATGAATTAATGTAGGCATTTTGGAATAATGAAAAGAAAACTTTGTATTAATATGATTTGAGAAGCTGACAGAAGGCAGTAATTAAATGGTGAATTTTCTGGATGTGAAAGGAAAAAAGAAAAAGTACACATTGGTGGTTACAGAATAGACAGGGGAATGATAAGAAGAGCAAAGGAAATAGAGAAGCCAAAGAACTTATATGCATGTCTCATGGACATGAACTAAGAGGGGCATTGCTGGAGGAAATGGGGTACTGGGTGGAGGGGGGCATAGGGGAGAAAATTGGTACAACTGTAATAGCAAGATAAATAAAACATATTAATAAAAAAACAAAAGAAAACTGAGGTTCAGAGAGTACAAGTCCGAGTCCAGCAAAGTTAAGCGAACCCCACACTAGCAAGATTATAAGGGGGACCTCAGTTAGTTCTAATGGGTCACCAGTTTGTTTAATAGCAATAAGCCTATGCTATTCTAAAAACATCATATATTTGACATTACTGTTTTCAACTTCTGTACCCATGATACATTTCTCACTTCTGAGGGAAAATGGTACAATCAAGTGTATTTAGAATTTGAAACCAGACACGTGAGTTTAAATGCCGGCTCTGTAGGGCAATTGCTGTAAACCAGAATCACTACCACATTAGAAGAGTGGAAACACTACTCTTTCACAAAATATTACCAGAAATAAATGAGGTAATTAACATCAAGAACCCAGTAGAGTACCAGAATTTAGGTCCTGTTAACATAGCATGAATAAACAAATCCATGGTCTCTTACACTGTCTGTCATTCGCTCATCTCTAGTTCTCCTTCTCTCTCTCTGAGATGGACACACACGTGTATACACACATGCACACACATATGCATTTCATATCTAGGACATTTTGGAATGCAGCTATTTTTTGAGCATTGTTTTTCATTCCAAAGGCCTTCTCTGCTTCTGGCTCTGTCTGCTTGTTTTCTCCTGAGGAAGATGCCTAGACATCTACTACCCTACTGAGGAGTTTTTAGGCTGCCTTGTTCCCCGCTGTGGAAGAGAGTGAGGGTTGAGGGGGAAGGTTTTAGGTAAGAAGTTCTCAGTGAAATAGAGAAATGAAGATAACTTAGCTGGAAATAATATTTAGGCATTTGGAACAAATGGAAATGTCTCACTTGTGGAGACAATCATACCTTAAGAAATCTTCCTCACCTGACTATTAAGATCCAGAAGTGGAATTCTGTGATTCTAGTATAACCTAGCCATCAAAAATAAACTAATATCTAATCAGATTAGAGGGAGCTTTCCAGTTGGTAAGTCATTTAGGAAGGGTTGAGGTAATTCATGGATGTCTAATAATAGGCATTTCATACATCTGAGGATTAAGAAAGGATATGGAAACATGTTACTAGTTTACCTGCAGTAAATTAAAATGCTTTATAAAGATACAGGTATATCTCATTATATATAATTTTCCTAAGGAAAGTTTATTTTAAAGTGATTATTAGTACATTGAATAATTTTTCAGGGATCATCATCATAACATGGGTATGGCCTTCCATTAAAGAAGAATATTGCTCAACAAATATTATATGAATATACTGAAAATAAGGGTTTTTATATTGTAACTAAACCAGACATTTAAAGAGAAATGGACAGAGGGGAGTAAAAAGGGGATGGATGTAATATAATAACAATGAAATTAAATTAAAAAATAAATAAAAAGAAATGAGATGTGTTCTAATAGTACATACTGAGCCTATGTCTTCCTGCTGTATTATGCATTGTTCCTAGAGTGGAAAAACATTTAAGTCTTGTTGTTCAGAACATTTTCCCTCTTATGGAAGTTGTTCATTACATAAATGAGCTAAAGGATCAAGATTTAGAAGTGAAGGATATAAAAAAATCACAGTAAGTGAAAACCAAAAAATTCATGAGAATATAGACTTGAACCTATGGATTAAGAAAATTAGAAATCCAGGAAACAAATCTTCTGATTATATTTAGCAAATCTTAATTTTTGTTTATAACATTACTCTAGTGTACTAAAGAAAACAAAAATTACAATTGTAAAATAAGAGTAATACATTGATTTCAGAACAAAAGCATTTCTCAGCTTTCCTAACTTGGAGACAAAATCCTCTAAGATTTTGAGCAGTTATCTACAGTCATTAATTATAGTATAGACTATAGCTATTTCCTTATCTATAAGATTAATGAGCCAATAATTTTCTTAGTGTGAGTTTAACTTCAGAGTGCTTATTAAAAATGTGGATCTTTGTTGAAAGATTCATATACTATTTATTACTACATATCTTTATTTTGTATTGCCTTAACTTTTATATAACTTTAACTACTATTTTTGTAGATGCCATCATATGTAATAACATGGTTTAATATTTCTTTTATATTTAAGTTTAGAAAATATAAGTTTAGTTTTTTTCTTTTATAAGTAAGAAGTGTAAAGAAAAAAAAAAGGAAGGCATGGAAAGGGCAACATAGAAATGTCAACAGAATTTAGAAATCTAATTCTTAATATTTTTTCCTTTCTGACTACTCAAAATAATATTGTTTGTCTTTCCATTACTTATGGGTCTTCCAAATATAGTGTGTGGCCTTAAAAATTGTAATACAAAATCTTCTGCCTGAAAAGTAGTGTAACTGAATGAAACTTAAAAACCATTAAATGTGTTATTGAGCATTCTCATAAAATAACAGTGTGGTGTTAACAAGGGTCAGAGCAAATGAAAGAAAAACTAATGTAGATGACTTCTAAAAACCTCATTCTGGGAAATTAGAAATAAGAGACTGATTTAATCTCAAATCTATATTTCATAAAAGTCTTTTTGAGGTGGAAAAAAATTCAGGTATTCCTCCTCTTAGGTCTTGTGTGTCTTGAGAAAATATTTCATGTTCACCCTTTTAAATATCCTAAGACACATTAACTGGCCAGGACCAATGGGACAGAAAAATGTGACCCTACAACTAATATCTTGGCATGTCTCTAAGAGTGAATGACACTGGAAAAAGGATTGAGAAGCATTACTTTGGAACATAGATTCTGTAGCCAAAAAGCATGGGTGCAAATTCTGACTACTACTCACTTCTGGCTGTGAGATCTTACACATGTTGCAAATGATTTAACGTTTTGGTTCCTCAGTTTCCTCCTGTTTCAAATGAAGATAATCACAGTATCTACTTTATCAGGTTGTTGCAAGAAATGGTTTTATATTTCTTAAAATAGTGCCTGACTAAAAATTAGCATCATGTTATTATTATGCGTAATCTCCCTCACAAATATGTCTGATACATCACTTTGTGACTTTTGAACTCCTTAATTTATTTTCTGAAATAGAATCTTTTGCATAACAAATTAGCCTATTGTTGAACATGTCTGTGAAGAAAGGCCAGAATATTTATATATTTACTTAATAGATGAAGCTAATACTTACCATAGAGATTTGTGAAATACCTTATTACAATAAGGCAATTTCCATTGGGAAAGGAATCTTCTAAATATCTTGCCTAGTTTCTAAGTCTTAAACATGGAATATTAATGAAAATGGTGAAACTAGAAAGACATATATATCTTTTTAAGACTTATATATATAAATCTCCTGATGTCATAATGTTACTAAGTGTTGAATCAGTGGAAGTATAAAGTATATGTGACTAGAATGCACTTACTTCTTTTTGTTGACTAACATCAATGCCCCCTTATTTTAGTAGTTCTGCTTTTGACAAACATGTTTGTACCACCACCACAACCTAATTGTGTCCAGGTTTCAAGTGAGGTTTCCCCACAATTCCAAAGGTGGGACATTTGGCTGTGGGAAAGCCAGTCAAAACACAAGGCATTCATTACCCTGCACAGGGTGACGACTGCAGGGCTGGGCGTGTGTTTCAACTGGAGTTAGTGAGATACAACCTGAGTTTGTTTTCCTGGGTCTTTTCTTCCTCTTGAATTTAAGCCTGGGAGGTTGAAATACTGGAGCTGCTACAGACAGCATCTTACTATAATAAGGAACACATCTCTAGAAACGCTATCACCTAAGAATCAGAGCCAAAGGATTTAGCATTACTCAGTGCAGGTAATGACAGTTGAGTTCCCAAATCATCCTAAATCTAAAGCTATCTGTAGACAACAAACCTAATCCAGTGAACGTTTTCCCTCCCTCCCTTTCTTCCTTCCTTTCTCTTAAGCCAACTTGAGTCATTCTTTTGTGTCTTGTAACCAAAAGAAACTTGCTATAGTGACTAAAACCTTTTTTTTTTTTTTTTTTTTTGATATATGTTCTCCCTGCTCATTTCCAACAAATATATTTTAATAAAAATGGGGAAGCTAGAAAGTAGGCAAAATACACCCATTTAATAACTATGACTTTTTCTGATTATAATTGATGACACTGTTTGTTTTTTATTTAATCTTTATTTTAGGTGGTGTTTGCATGAGTAGGTGATTCTTTTTAAGATTTAAGTTACAGATTTTTACGTCAGACTTTGAGTTTGAATTCTGCCGGTATGATCTTAGGTGGCTTTTTCATAACCTTGCTATGCTTGTTTTCTTCGTTTCTCAAAAAGGATTATGAAAGTGTTTATCTGACAGGGTTGTGGGGCAAATGAGATATTATTTTCTCATAATATTTACTATGTGACTGGCACATGGTAAACTCTCAAATCTTAGCTATGTTAGTAGTTGAAAGACTGGCACTTACGATCCCACTGGCTTTTCAGTTTTGTTTTCTTTTTTCCTGGTTGCTTTTCAGTCACTTAAATCAGAGTTAAAATAAAATTTTCTAGAGAAAGTTGACTTGAATTACACAAAGGCCATCTCTTCGTTGATTTAGCAAAGCAGTTTGTTGGATTTCAGATAGTCTGGGCCTGAGCCTAATGTTAAATCACACTACATGTAAGGCTTTCATTCCTATAATTGCTAATTTTATGAGTTTTAATTTTTATCCCTGTTATTTATTTATTTTTTCTAACTTTTAACTTGAATTGTTTATATTGGTTAAATGATTTCTGGATTAGCAAATAAGAAGCACGAGGAGAAGCATTATTAGTTAACAAATTGAAGTCACCAAGATCAGCATTCCATTTCTGAAAGCTTTAGGCGGCTTTAAACAGTTTCTGTGCAACTCTCTGAGGGGGTTCTCCGTACAGCTGCCCCGCCCTCTGGTGGTAGTTAGAAGAATGCCATCTTGTAGTCCCCTGCACAGGAAATGCCTGTTCTTACTTCAGTTACCAGAATCCTTTTACAGGAAGTTAGGTGTGGTCTTTGAAGGAGAATTTACAAAAAATAAAAAAAAGAAAAAGGAAAAAAAAAAAAAAAAAAAGAAGAAGAAAGAAAGAAAGAAAGAAAAAAGAAAAAAAGGAAAAAAAGCATGATGGAATTTTAGCTGCAGTCTTCTTGGTGCCAGTTTATCAATCCCAAAATCTGAGTATAAAAGATTCTGCAGTGGTAATGTTTTAATATTCTTATTATGCTTATTCTCTGTGATGCTTCTCTACCTTTACAGTAGAATCTTTGGGGGGGATCTGCAAAGGACCACTTTCATTTTGAAAGTGCTGGCTGCATGTTTTAGCATGTCTCTTTTATTAGAACACCCAAGCATGGCAGTTCTCTCTTGCACACCCCAGGGAGGAAACTGCCAAGCCTGTCTCCAGGCAAAAGGGTCTCTAGGGCTGGGTGAGGAAAATAAGGGGTGTTTGCAGGCACTGTGGTACTGAAGGCAGTCTGCTAGCTGGTGGCGGAAAGGTCCTATCTGGTTTATTAAAAAAAAAAAAAAAAAAAAAGGAGATGGTACAGTGGCTTAGATTCCCTTGTTTGTCCCCCTGTTTGTCATATGCTACAAAAATTATCCAGATATTGATGAATTTTTATTTTGGGAAATGCACTTCATATAATCAGATGTCAATTCTCATTCCTGTAGGGTGGGGGTTAAAATGGATAGGCATTTTTAAATGAAGGAAAAATAGATAAGTGATTGAACGCAGATGGCATTCCGGAATCAAGACTTTGATTGTGTTAGTTTTAAAAACATAGAAACTCCTGCCATTGATTCAGAGATAACATTTGGAGTGACTGGTATGCTCTGTTAAGTTATATATGCAATCCAGTAAAATGTGATTAGAATACAGCAAAACTTCATTTTTATTATTGCAAAGACCAACCTAAGAGGAGTGTGCCTAAAGGATAAACTACCTTCAGCTTACAATTTTTTCAAGTCCAAAGCTGATCTGTGAATTTTATGAAATGGGTACTGTTTGAGAAGATGGGCTATCTCCACAGTATTATTAAGGCACTGCGAATTTGTCAGTTTAAGAAGCAATTACACTAGCTAGCAGCAGGTCCCTGCACCCAGGGGTCCAAGCTCCGGACCTCTGATGTGAGTGACTTCCTGCCCAGTTTGGCAGGAGCTGGATCCCTTCCTGTGCAGCTTCCGAGCAGTTCCAAACACAACCAGGCATCCGTTGCTCTTCCCTGCTCCCTCATTTTTCAAGCAGCATCTACCTATGTTTCCACAGCCTGTTATGTCAGGATTTCCAGAGCTTTTTAACAGGTGCATTCATTTTAAACAAGCTCTTTAGGGTGGGACAGTAGGCTAAGAGGAACAAAGGGGGAAAAAAAAATAGAGAGATATGTGTTAGATCCTTGCACATCCCAGGTTCTACAATTTTGGGTGATGATTCATCTCTTGTTTGGATCTCTGATATTTTTTCAAAAAGGATGTTGAAAAAGATGGCTGCCAAAATATTCACACCAGCGAAGCAGCAAGCACTAACCGATGTCCTCCTTTTTCAAGCTGGGCCATTGGCTATTTCCACTTAAAACATTCAGGGAGTCTCAGATGAGACTTACCTCATAGGCATCTACTGAATATGTAAGGTAAATCTCTGTGCAAGTGAGTGAATGCATGCAGGAGAATTCCCTGGATGCCCAGTAGAGCTTTTTTACTAAAGTACCATTGCATATAGAGTGGTTTATATATTATATGTCAATGTCACACAATTGCCACCATCACTTTCTTTCCTAATGACCATTGCTTTTTCTCTCTCTTTTTTTTCTCTGTCTCTTGTTCCCGTAGTACTTTCTTATCCAAGGAGCCAAACAGTGATTAAAGCAGGATGAAAAGATGGCACAGTCAGTGCTGGTACCGCCAGGACCTGACAGCTTCCGCTTCTTTACCAGGGAATCCCTTGCAGCTATTGAACAGCGCATCGCAGAAGAGAAAGCTAAGAGACCCAAACAAGAGCGCAAGGATGAGGATGATGAAAATGGCCCAAAGCCAAATAGTGACTTGGAAGCAGGAAAGTCCCTTCCATTTATTTATGGAGACATCCCTCCAGAGATGGTGTCAGAACCTCTGGAGGACCTGGATCCATACTATATCAATAAGAAAGTGAGTTCTTAATCAAGTTGACTTTACTTCCTCTACTTATTAATTGGTTCCAGGCTGTTTCCAGGGATGTTTGATAAAGGATGTTGCCTCCTTCTCTCTGTGGCAGGTAGCAGTAGGATACTGGGTGGGCCTGATCATAGAATGACCCCATTACCTTAAATATGTTTGGAAGCACTCATTTGAACTCACTTTCCAAGGCAGGCAGAGAAGCTAAAGAGGCAGCCTGCAGAGCGGACACTGAGGAAGGACAAAGTCTATCCCCTGGCAGCATAGTGAAGGAAAAAGTCAAAAAAAGAGTAAATTTTTCATATGCATGTTTGATATTTCCACGAGTAGTGTCTAAATGTCTTTTACAGAAGTTGAGCTTGATATAAAATACTTGGATTTTCAGCAAGTTTATACCTTCATACCACAGACTTCGCCCTTTTCCTGGCTCTCCCCAGAAGAGACAATAGAGGCAAATTAAAAGTACCTAAAAAACAGAGTTTGATCCAAAAACATACTTGGAGAACCCTAAATTTCTCATGAAAGTATTTTTAACTGAACAAGTAATCACAGCTTCATTTTCGGCTTTTCATGAATTATAATTACAGTTTTAAAATACTGGTATCAAAACTTGATAAAATGCTAAGAATGTCTATGGCATTGTGTACAATTTTTTAATTTGCTTCTTTCAATCCTCCTGTCACCAAATTTAGGAGATATTCTACTGCTCAGAAAGAAAAACACCTATGATCATATTACATTTTGGTAATTAGTGTGTTACTATATTACCTTATAAGGCTATATTTCTAAATAATGGTCTCACCTTTCTCTTAAAATATCCTTGATGTATATTTTAAATCCTGTTTTGTGTGTTGTGCTTTTTCTTTTTCAGACATTTATAGTATTGAATAAAGGGAAAGCAATCTCGCGTTTCAGTGCCACCTCTGCCCTGTACATTTTAACTCCCTTCAATCCTCTTAGGAAATTAGCTATTAAGATTTTGGTACATTCATATCCTTTTTTAAAAAGAGTCATTTAATGTGATTTTGCTCTCTGACTGAATTATCGAGCTGGGAATTTTTAAAAAATATATGTGGTTGGTTGGCAATGTCATGTGCTCTTTTTCTTTCCTCTGCTTCAATGGTTAGCATATTACAAAATAGGATCATAGGTAAGTGAAATAGTTTTCCTCATCCTCTAAGTATTTCTACTCTTCCTGGCTTACTACTTCTTCCTCCCTCTGCTCCCTTCTGAGTTGTTTGCTACATCCAAGGCTCCTTTATTCATTTTAACCATGTTATCAAGTTCTACTATTACAAGCCTTCCTCTTCAAAATTTATAATGTAATATAATGGGTAAACTTCATGAGCTAATTTCCTTTACTCTTACTATGTTTAGAAAATACATACATAATCTGAATTATGTGATTTTTTAGACTAAATTTTACTACTTTCTGTTTCTCAATTGAGCATTTGAAAGTTTTGAATTAGTAAATGTTTATAAGTATGACCCTGTCTAGCCTTTCAAATATTTCTCCAAATTCTATTCCCAACATTATTCCCACTGATTTTCCGTTTTCTTTTCCTTTCTTCCTTCCTCCCTCCCTTCCTTCCTCCCTCCCTCCCTCCCTTCTTTCCTTCCGCTTTATTTTGTCACTTGTTTGTATGCTCTATTCAAGTGACAGGTCCTGCTACAATTATGTCTCCCCAAAGGCTTAATGCCTGTGTACACATTTATATTCTCATTTTACTCTTCATTCTCCTTATTGGAACAGTTACTACTTTCTAGAAATGGGATTGATGTCTCCTTGGTGGGAAATGGTAATTTGATTTACTCCTGGAAGTTAGTTCCATAGAGTTGTGGTGAGTGATAGGTTTTATTCCAGGCACGGACAGTGGTCTGCCTGGCAGCCAGCCCTGGAAAAACCAAGGAAGCAAAGGTTTGGAGGACAGGCAGTGCAGGCAGGGGGCATTCACAGGGAGAACAAAGAAGCACTGGGATAAGGACTGATGTGCATGCACCAGGAACTAGAGGTAAGTTTGCTGAAAGGGAAACTGAAATTTAAGCAAAGCCTCAGGTAGGACAAGTTTTAGTGTTGTATCTTCTTTAGAAGAGTCATTGCCTGTGATTCCATGACAAGGTCAGCCCAGGGCTTGGCTTTAAGGCTTTCAGTATAAAAGCTCATTGTCCCAAGCAGGCCCACAAAGGTTTGAACAGATTAACTGTAGGATTCAGGAGATGGAATAAGTTTGGTACCTGGGAATTAATTTTAGTTCTGGGTGGAGGGGCTGTTAATTTTGTTCCCAGACTTTCCTAGTATTGTGGTAAATGATTTCTTCAGAAGCATGACATTCTGGAATTTAGTTTTCTTCTCACCTTTAGTTCACTCCCCTCCCTCTACCTCAAAGTTTTGCATAGAAATCAACCTATTTTAATTTGATTGTTTTTTTTTTTTTTTACATTTTAAGGTTTAATAATGTCTTCTGAATTACCTAAAGCAATATGTTTCCTTATTGTTTTTCAAGTAAGAGAACCCAGTTGTATAGAGAGAAGAAAATGTCTTTGACTTAGCAGAAGGAATGAATAATGAAGGTGTGATTTAGATTTGGGTCTTCTGACTTATAAATTATGCTCTGTTATTATGTTTCAGATATTTATAATCTGCGCACTGATTCAATCTTTTAATAAATTATTTATTATATTTTACAAATAATTGTATACCCCTTACATCAACATTATTTTTAGATATGATTATGTGAAAACGCAGACTTAGTCTAATGCTTTGTTCAGAGTAGATACTGGTAGAGTATTGAACAAATAAGTTACTCATGAGTCAGAAGTTAGAGGATCAGGTGCAAAACAAATGAAAAAATGGAAAGTTTAAATAGGTTAGAAAAATCTGTTTTGTCCTGATTCTGAATGATCTGATGGAATTAAGAAAGCACAATAGTAAAGAAAAAGACAAATTTGTGTTTTAAAAATTTTGCAAGGAGATCTTCGAGAATATCATGAAAGCTGCAGAAAATTCTGGGAGGCTGAGGTTAGGGAACCCATGAATTATAATTTCATGCCTTCCAGAAAGAGAAATACCTAGCGGTTGAGGAGGAGGGCAGTTTTAAAAGCTCTGATCAGAAAATCTGGGCACAGAGGATATAGTTTATGGTGGGGGTTCTCTAAGAATCAAGATACAATTTGAATTTGAGAGTTTGCACTTGCTCCAAAGAAAACCTCCAAAGCTCAAGTACTTAGAAGGTCAGCAGTGATGGGAATTGAAATGTGAAGGCAGCCAGGTAGACCTATTCATGTCTGCCCAACAACTGACTCCCTCAGAAGCTTACGAATTGGCTAGTAGCCACATATTTCTTCCAGTGTAGAAAAAGTAGATTTTTAAAAAATCTCCAATTGCCTGAACTAAAATATTATCTTTCAGATGATCTCACACTGGGGTAGAGATATAAGAAAAGGAAAGGAAAGGCCGGTAGCCTAAGAGATAAATTCTTTACTCTTTTGGTGATAGCAGTGCACTTAATAAAAGATACTAGTAAATTTATATATATAACATATATAATACTATACAGTTTGCAAGAGATTTTCCTAATGGTTTGGTCTTTTACTTCTCACAATGCAAATACTAGACTCAAATCTTGGTTTTCTGCCTTTAAGCACAGTGCCCTTTGCTAGAAGTTAAAAATGCTTAAGGGTGTTTAAGCATAGTTAACAGACCATTGTTTATTTATTATCAATAGTTTATAAACCAGAAAATAACCATTCACACTAAAGAAATTTTTTATTTTTTATTTATTATTTTTAGAGAAAGGGGAAGGGAGACAGGCAAAAAGGGAGAGAGAGATCAATGTATGGTTGCCTTTCACCTGCCTCCAGCTATGGACCTGGCTGGAGACCTGGCCTGCAACATGGTTATGTGCCTGGCAGAGAACTGGACCTTTGGGTTTGCAGGCCAACACCTTATCCATTGTGCTACCAGCCAGGGCAGAAATTTGTGTTTTTGAACCTAGACTCATAACTCTATTCAAAATGAAAATCCAACATGTTTTATAAAGAACTGTTTTCATAAGAAGTTGTTGAATATCAAATTAGCTTTGTTTCTTGATTTTGGCAGAATAAGTTATACTTATTATTAATATCTTAGGCAGTGTATATTTTGAAAACTGAAAATGCTTTTTCTGTGCCTAGTATCTTGGTTTGATAGTTAAATAAAATATGATTTTATTTTTTATTAAAGATTTTAAAAATTATTATTTTCAGAGAGAAGGGCAGAGAGGGAGGAAGAAATGGAGAGAAGCATCAATGTATGGTTGCCTTTCACCTGCCTCCAGCTAAGAACCTGGCTGGAGACCTGGCTTGCAACCTGGTTATGTGCCCTCACTAAGGGAATCTAACCAGCGACCTTTGGGTTTGTAGGCTGGTGCCTTATCCATTAAGCCACACCAGTCAGGGCCTGGTTTTATTTTTAAGATAGTATACAAGTTTAAAATTATCTATAGTCCTTAATTTTCCAATCAGTGATAAATACGTTTCATGTAAGTTTTTTGATGATTTTAACTTAATATGTATTTTCCTATTTTCCAGCCATTCATTTATATGTTGACTTGCAAATATTTATTGATTGCAAACATTTTTTGATGTGACAGATTTTCTTCTAGGTATTAGGGAGCAACATTGAACAAAGTCCCACTCTCATGTAGTTACATTGACATGTATATGTGTATTTGAGAGACAAAAGATGATAAAAATATATTGTATGTCAGCTAATGGTCAGTGCTATTAAACAAAATAAAGCAGTACAAAAAGAGGAGAGTGTCACAGTACTATTGCAGATCACATGAGCAGAGAAATTCTCTCTGAAAAGATATCATTTAAACAAAGATTCAAAGAATGTTAGGGAGGATTTCCAGTCAAGATGGAGGCATAAGTAGACACACTGCATCTCCCTCTACAATTAAGAAGGAATATAAGTACTTCAAAACTAGAGACAATCAGAAATTCCCCAAAATTGAGCTTCATGAAAGTCCAACAAACAAAGGTATAAAAAGAAATACTCATCCAGACAGATAGAAGGGGTAGAGACAGGACAGAGAGGACACAGTTTGGTGGCATGGTTTGGCAGCGAGGCAGCTGAGATGGTACCACAGCTGTGGCTAGCAGAAAATGCAGTCACACATTAAAAAAGTAGGGACACCTGGGGAGTGCTCCTAGCACCAGACCAGACCTCGAGGCTCATGGTTCCAGTGCTAGGGTAGGAGGGATAAATCGTCATTGCTTCTGACTGTGAAAACCATGGGGGGATTGGGGTGGAGGAAGAAACTGCCAGTCTCTCAGCAGAGGTTGTTTGTTTAGAGAGGCCCCCACCATCCTAGAACATCTGCAAACTCACCCACTCTGGGAACCACAGCCAGAGCAACAGCAAGAGAGTCACCAGTCCCATACAGGAAGCGGGAGAGGTGATTGGAAAAGGGGCAAATGCTGAGCAAGCAGTATAGTTGCCTCTCAGACCCCTCCCCCACATACAGCACCATAACGTGGTGAAATGGGTCACCTCGCACTGATGAATACCTAAGGCTGTGCTCTTTATAATGTAACAGGTGCAACAGCTCTACCTAAGAAACAGTGGCAAATACAGGTGCCTGACAAGTTGAGAAGACAGAGAAGTAGGGGCCAAAAAGAGGAACAGATCAAGGTTCCAGTGAAAGAACTAAGCCACAAGGAGGTAGCCAACCTAACAGATGCACAGTTTAAAATGCTGGTGATAAAGATCCTCACAGACTTGACGGATATTCTTGAGTAGGGCAGACACGGAAGGTAAGAAATGAAGGCTATGCTAAGTGAAAGGAAGGAAAATCCACATGAAACCAATAGTGAAGAGAAAGAAACTGGCTTCAAACCAATGGTTTGGAACATAAGGAAGAGATACATAGTCAACCAGTAGAGAATGAAGAAACAAGAATTGAAAAAATGAAGAGAGGTTCAGGAACCTCTGGGACCACTTTAAATGTGCCAACATCCAAGTCATAGGGGTGCCAGAAAGAGAAGAAGAGCAAGAAATTGCAAACTTGTGTGAAAAAATAATGAAGGAAAACTTCCCAAATTTGGCAAATAAAATAGGCACACAAGTCCAGAAAGCAGAGAGTCCCAAACAAGCTAGACCCAAATAAGACCACACCAGAACACATCACAATTAAAATGCCAAAGATTAAAGATAAAGAGAGAATCTTAAAAGCAGCAAGGGAAAAGAAGGGAGTTACCTACAAAAGGGTTCCTATAAGACTATCATCTGATTTCTCAAAAGAAACTTTGCAAGAAAGAAGAGACTGGCAAGGAGGATTCGAAGTGATGAAAAGAAAGGAACTACAATGAAGATTACTCTACCCAGCAAAGCTATCACTTAGAATGCAAGGGCAGATAAAGTACTTGCCAGACAAGCTAAAGCTATAGCTAAAGGAGTTAATCATCATTAAGCCATTATTACATGAAGTGCTAAAGGAACTTGCTTATGAAAAAGAGGGTCAAAATTATGAATATTGAAATGACAACAAATTCACAACTATCAACAACAGAACCTAAAACAAAACAAAACAAAACAAAAACAAACTAAGAAAATAACCAGAATAGAATAGGATCAGGGAAGGTGTGGAGACAAAAGGATAGATTGGGGACATACTGCCATAATGAAGTCAAAAGATTCTGGTGGGTTGGACTGTGGTAGAAACAATGAGGGTGACAAAATGTCATCAGATTTAGATGTATTCTGCAGAAGAGCTGACAGGTTTCACTGAGCAGTTGAATGTAGGATATCAGGGAATGTGCAGAGCTAAGGATGAGTCCAAATGTTTAGTCTCATCAAGAAAAGAAAATGTAGTTTCTGTTAACTGGGCTTAGGGTGACTTCCAGTGGGTCAATTATGGTGAGTAAAATTTAGAGCTTTGTGAACATGTTATGCTTTAAATGTCCATTCAGTGGAGGACTTGAGAAGTTAGATGGAAATGCAAGTCTGGAGTTCTGGAAAGGGTTGGGCTGAAGATGTAACTTTGAGAGATGTCCGTATACAGATGGTTTTCAGAGTTATGACAAAGATGCTTTAAATCACACAACTAAAGCAGAACAGGCTGTCATTTATACAGAGGAGGAAAATGAAAAATATCTTTTAGTAGCAGGAAAACAATTCAGACTCCACCTCTGAGATTTATTTTTAGCTATTTGAGATTGGGCCAAGTCACTCCAACTGTTTTGAATCTCCGTTTCTTTGTCTATGCAATTGTAATCATAATTATACATCAATAACAATAAAATATATAAGAAGGCCCTCACATGATGACTAACTTTGTGGATACTTGATAAATGGTAGGTATGACAACTATTATTGGTAGTAGTAGCAGCCACTATTGCAAGATTAACAAAGGAAAACTCTCATATTGTTTAAGGAATTCTACCAAGAATTCTATACAAATCACTACTCTCTTGAGGTTTGACTTTGCAAACAAAATGTTTATATAGCACAAGAATTTGGAAGTGTAAGAGACCAAAACACATATGGTGAGTCCTATCTTTCTCATTTTGTAGATGAGTTAATTGAGTTTCTAAGGCTATATTTTATACCAGTGACAGAGCTAAACATTTCAGACCAGGTCTTCTGATTATTAGCCTTTGCTTTTTTCATCCAACAGAAGTAAGTCAATTTTTAAACCCTCGAGTTTAAAATACTGCGGGCTTTACCAACATCTCTGTCTCTATGAGTTTCAAAGCTTTTCATTGGTTCCAAGTTACTGTTTCATTTCATACAGATTGAGCTTTTTAGGTCATCCCAAAATTATACAGTAGAAATTTAAAACTTCATGATTTTCCCTACGAAGAACTATATAGCACTCTGGGATAGAAGGGAGAACATTTTATAATAACTATTTCCTCTGCTTTAAGTGCTCAAAATTTATCACATAGTTAGAAGATTATTAATAATAGAATAAAACAACTCAAGAGTTAACTATATATATGACATTTAGTTAATATGTCTGCTAGTTCATAAATATGTTCCAATGTGAAGAAAGAGACTTACCTACTTTGCTTTAAATTTTCCATTTCTGTGTTAAAAAACCCTATCAATATAAAACTCTTATACCTCTAGTTTATATTTTTTAAAGTTAAAAATTCCCCTGAAAATTGTCCAGATATTATATGTCATGTCATTACAAAGCCTCTGAACAGAAGTACAATGTCTTTCCCTTCCTTAAGAATGACAAAGAAATACTGTATTTTATACTCAATAAACAAATGATTAATAAAGTAATTGTATCTTCTAAGAGGATTAGTAATACTGTTATCAACATTTATGTAAGAAAACTGAACATGAAAAAATTAAAGAGCTTGCTAAAGCCCATGTGATTGGTAAAGGCTGCACCTGACCCACCCACAGTTAATTGCTTTAAAGCTCATGCTGCTTCATACTACCTAAGGTGATATAGAGTGGGCATGCCAGCACTTTCATTATCCAGGTTTCATGTCAAAGACCCTAGGAACCATTTTCAGTATAAACTTAAAGTCTCTCCTCATCATATACACAGAGAAAATAGTTTAGATTTGCCAACTGGTATATAAAATAATATAGAGGCATATGAACCCTGTAGAATATAGACAAAAGGATCTTTTAAATCTGTTTATTTATAGCTAAATAATAAAAATGCGTTAACCTTTTGATTGATGCTAACCTGTCAGTTGGCAAATCTAAAACAATTTTTGTGTGAAATGGCAACTATATGATGGTGAACAGTAGAGGCATTGTTCCTGCCCTTACTAAGTTAACATTCTAGTAGAAATTATCAATAATAAGATTAGTCATTGGAGGAATAGTTTAAGATGCTACCAGGTTATATGGTTCATATGTCTGAACAGGTTAGGTGCTATTGTGGATTACTTTCTATTAGAAATAACTTTTAATCCATGTGCAGAATAGATAGATTGCAAGGAACCAGGTTTGGATTCAGAGAGACCTGTTGGAGGAAACTTCAACAATCTAGGTTAAACTTGATAAAATACTTAAACCATGTGGTAATGTGGGGATGCAAAAAAAGTTGACTGAATCCAGAGATAGCAGGTAGAATTAACAATATTTGATGCTAAATTGCATGTGGAAGTTTAGTGAAAGATAGAAATTCAAGATTGCACCTTGATCCTGGTTAGATCGTGGAACATATTATAAGATACAGAGATGTCAAAAAAGCAGTTTTTATAGTGGGGAGCAGAACAGAGAGTTTGAGTGAAACAATTTTTAGTTCAGTTTTAGAACTTAAAGTCTTCTAAATAATGTTGAAATATCAACAAGAGAGATAAGTGCAGATGTCATATGGACAATCAGGCATGTGGAGTTCAGAAAAGAGATCTAACCTGGAGAGAAATATTTAAGACTGATGGGTACTTGAGGCTGTGTTTGCTGGTGAACTCTACAAGGATGAAAATAGCAGCAGTGGGGGAATTAGTTGAGATAGCCTATGTCCTTCTTTTCAAAAAAGAAGTATAACATTTTAAAAAATGTGAAGAAATTGTTGCCCATCAGGCGTGAAGAAACCAAGGGACTGGGACTTCATGAAGCAAAGGGAAAACAACATGATAAAAAGGAGGAAAATCATCCTTGTCAAATACTTCTGAGCAAGCAAGTCAAATAAGAACTCAAAACTATACTTTTGTTTTTAGTGGCAAAACATGGAGAGTGTGTTGCCTCCAGAAAGAAAAGCTAATAGGCTAAGGAAAAGGTAAACAGCTTTTTAAAGAAGTTTGGCTATGAATAGAGAAAAGAATTAGGACAGAAAGGAGTTAAGGAGGATTGTGGGTTTGCAAGAAGGTATCCTCTCTCTCCCCAAGATAGGAGAGCCTTAAGCAATTTTATGTTGATTAGAAGACAATAGAGTGGGAGATAAAGAGGTGAAAGGGATTTCTGAAGTATTTTTGAAGAGTAAAAGGTATCTAGGGTATGGATGGAGGCATTGAGAACTCCCTTTGAAATAGGAAGGAAAAAGCTTAGGTCCCAATTCAAAGAGGTGTAACAATTTGGGGGTTGGGAGTACAACTATGTTATCTCTTATCTCAGTGAAGGAGGAAATGAGGTCATCATTTGAGGTGGAAGGGACAAAAGAAGAAGTTTGGAGGTCGGAGAAGAGTGGAGAATATTTGAAATTGCCTTTGCACAGTAAGAATGTTCCTCAGTGGAGAAATGCAGGACTGTGTTGAGGCCCCTGCAGGCTGGGAAACATACATTCAGAAGGGTGCCAATCGGCCAGGCAGTTATTTTCCCCAGTAGGGTCTGGCAGGATAATGGTCACCTCTGTGATCCTCTAGTTTTAGGATTTACTAATAGCAAATCACCTTTAATTTTATCTTATTTTTTGTTTGTTTTCAGTCATAAAGGAAAAACACGTTTCATTTTTTGAAAAGGTATTTTTCTGCGTTCCCTAGGTTGTAGTGCCCTCATGTGGCTGATCTGGATCATTCACATGTTGTCATGTCATGTGGATGCCTTTGAACAAGCTCAGAATTAAGCATGTGACATAATTCACTACTAGTAAAAAATAAAAATATCAATTATTGCTTTGACTAAAGCCTCTTTCAGGTGCAAAAAAAATCTTCCTTTATAGTTTAATGCAACATTGGCTACTCAGTCTTATTTGACCACACTTAAAATCATATTTTATGTGCAAGTAATATGAAAATTTATAGTAAAAATTAAGACTGAGGAGGTTTATGAATAGCATTCATTTATTCCCTGGGCTTTTATAATTGTGTCTAAATTTAGATTGATAAATGTTGTTCTTTTGCACAATTGCAACTGAATCCTTGTGCTTTTTTAAAAAAGATTTTATTTATTATTTTTAGAGAGAAGGGAAGGAAGAGAGGCAGACAGGGAGAGAGACATCAACGTATGGTTGCCTTTCACCTGTCTCCAGCTATGGACCTGGCTGGAGACCTGGCCTGCAATCTGGTTATGTGCCCTGGCTGAGAATCGAACCTGCAATCTTTGGGTTTGCAGGCTGGCACCTTATCCACTGTGCCACCAGCCAGGACTGCTTTTTATTAAATAGATAAGAAAGTAATTTTATGATTTGATGACCAAATATTTTCTTAAAAGAGTTTTGTTATTTTTCAGAAAAGTGAAGGGCATTGACCTTACCCACAAAACAAAGTGGGGTAGAACAAAACAAACTAGACATTTGTTATGAGCAATGCTCTCTATGATTTAGGAAATTAGGAAAGCAATTTACTGAACATCTACTATATATCAGATACATTAAGTATGGTAGCTTTAACATATTTTGATCCTCATAGAAATTCTGTAAAATAGTTATTTTATTTTCTCACTTTTAGAGTGAAGGGAGCCAGGGCTCAGGGAAATTAACAAGTAATTGGGCCACAGTTACGCATCCAAAAAATGCCAGCACTAAAACTAGCTATTTTTCATACTATTCAGAATTTTATGAGGAACTGAAGTATATTATATACTCTACTTAGAAGGGATCCTGTTAAAGGCATTTCAGTAGGGTGACCCTTAGAAGGGAGATACATTTAATCAATCACTTGAATTCTGTTGAATTTTTAATGCTTTATGTACTGCTGAACTTGCAGCTGTGGTTGAGTGAGTTGAGTCAGTCATTAAAAAAATTAAATTAGTAAATTATTCACTAATGAACCCATTGCTTTGTACTTAATCTTTTTAATTACTAAAAAGCACCAAAGTAGCCTCAAGATGACTTGGCTTGACATGACCTGGATATGGGGTTGTGGAATGACAGAAGAGGAAAAAAACAAACTCAATAATAAAAGTGTAAGGACATAAAATTTCTAAATTTCATGGTGGCAAAAGACATGGCAGTACGTGAAAGTGAGATTGTCTATTCAACTTTGTCTTCCTTGACACTATTCTACTTTATTCAATGTGCTCATCATGTGCACCATTCTTACCAACTGTGTATTTATGACAATGAGTAATCCTCCAGACTGGACAAAGAATGTGGAGTAAGTAGAAAATTAAATGTATCTTTCAATATTCTCATCCCTTTTTATTTCAAATTGTGTATTTAACAACTTGAGATTTTTGTTTCTTTAACAATTTGTATTAGCTCCAACCTAGACAAAGTAGATGATGATTCTGATTCATTCCAAACACTAATTTCCCGTAGGTCCAAGTTTTCAGTGGTGGTTCATTTAGTAGCTCCAGTTGTTACACTGGTTTGATGGGAAATGCTTGTAGCCTTTTATCTTTCTTGTGAGTCTGACTCTCCTTTGAAGATTAGCGATTACTAATATCCAATGATAAAAATTATACCTAGTTTGTATATTCCTTTTCCCATAGCTAATGCTGTCCTATGTTTTATTAGTACATATTTCATGTATCTTAATAATACATATTTTATTAAACACCCATGCTTCATTAATTTTTTGGATTAATACCTAGTTGCTTTATTCAGATGAAAGCCAGTGTATTTTAGATAGTATCTTCACATGGAACCATAATATTGGACCTTCAAATTGATGTAGCAAGTAATGTACTCAGTTACAGCTAAAGAGAATGTCTTTCAAAATGTAATGTTTCTTTCTGCCTTAACACTACCTACACTCTATAGTGTAGAGAGATGGACATAGACCCAAGTAGAAGCCTTTATTTTTTGTTGTTAAGTTTCTTTTAAGATTATGTCCATGTAAATTACCTACTAAATCTTTAATATGAGCTTGGCTATATTTTCTCAGGTACACCTTTACAGGAATTTATACTTTTGAATCACTTATAAAAATACTTGCAAGGGGCTTTTGTCTAGAAGATTTCACATTTCTACGGGATCCATGGAATTGGTTGGATTTCACAGTCATTACTTTTGCGTAAGTATTAATACATTTTCCATCCTCGAAGAGTAACTCATTGGTGGGAACCTACACTATGTTTCTCCTTCGTGGTTTCCCTTGATAGAGCAAGCATTTTACATAGTTATCATATGAATTTAGAATAATGTACTTCCAATTAAATGACATACTTGGGAGAAATTAGGAACTATCATAATAATCATATGGCTTTAATTTCAGTTAGCACTGTAAAATAATAGTTTCCCAAGTAATAGAGATTATGATTGATGACAATGCCATTTTTCCCTTAACTGGGAAATCTGATGACAACCCTCATTGAAGTTGAAAAGGACTTTGATGTAAGACCAACATAGACTTAGAGTTCCCTAAATTCTGAATAACTCTGATTTAATTCTACAGGTATGTAACAGAATTTGTAAACCTAGGCAATGTTTCAGCTCTTCGAACTTTCAGAGTATTGAGAGCTTTGAAAACTATTTCTGTAATTCCAGGTAAGAAGAAACTGGTATAAGGTGGTAGGCCCTTATATCTCCAACTGTTTCTTGTGTTTTGTCATTGTGTTTGTGTGTGAACTCCCTATTGCAGATATGTGACAGAGTTTGTGGACCTGGGCAATGTCTCAGCGTTGAGAACATTCAGAGTTCTCCGGGCATTGAAAACAATTTCAGTCATTCCAGGTGAGAGCTAGGTTAAACACCGAGGCTGAGTTTAGCTGCATTGGTGCTACAATCACAGCTTTTGTGCATCAGCCTTACTGCTTGTCACCTATTGCAAATCAATATGCCGAAAAGCAAGAATCAGTACATCACCTTTTGGATGGATTTGATTCTTTGCTTTTACTAGTTGCTTTCTTTAAAACTGTTCTAAATCAGCCTTTGAGTTTAACAAGTTTTTGCATGAGGCATTTGCAGTAACAGGCTCTATGGTCTGCATCCTGTAACATCAAGCTTTCTGCATAGAAGCTGAACTATGAGACATTCAAGCTGATGCAAATTTGACCACTTAGGTCAAAAACTGGCAATTTTCTTACCTCCAGGTAAATGAAAGAGCAAAGGATAGCATGAGTATTGCATGGGGCTCAGTTTTCAGATGTCTTCCTTTTTTAACCGATATTCAAGCTTGCAGAATTGGGAAACATAGAACCTTTTAATTCAGTGACTTGAAGATTTATTACTACTCTATTCATATAGAGTTTTCTAAAAATCACTAAGAGGTAAGGGAGTAAGACATCTGCAAATAAAAGCAAAGTATTTACACCAGGTTGATGTTTAAGCATGAATAACAAAAACATTACTTTGTTCTAAGGAGTGTTTGGAAGTACATTTTGGTTCATTTCCATTCACAGTTTTCTAATGAACATACAAGTTCTGCTTTCATTCATTTTCACCAGCTAGCAGGCTTTTCATGAAAATGTTGTTATTCAGTCACATTAAACTAATATTCTTGGCATTCTGCATGTTATCTTTATTTTCCAGGACAAGCTCATGATGTTTTTCTTGGCAAAGTAGCTGTTAGATAGCATATTTAAATTTCTCCCTCTGATTTTATTTGCAGGCCTGAAGACTATTGTGGGGGCCCTGATCCAGTCGGTGAAGAAGCTCTCTGATGTCATGATCCTGACTGTGTTCTGTCTGAGCGTGTTTGCACTCATAGGACTACAGCTGTTTATGGGAAACCTGAGGAATAAATGCTTGCAATGGCCCCCAGATAATTCTTCCTTTGAAATAAACATCACATCCTTCTTTAATAACTCATTGGATGGGAATGGTACCATTTTCAATAGGACAGTG
Source organism: Noctilio leporinus (assembly GCA_004026585.1). Classification (NCBI taxonomy): domain Eukaryota; kingdom Metazoa; phylum Chordata; class Mammalia; order Chiroptera; family Noctilionidae; genus Noctilio; species Noctilio leporinus. The sequence continues at coordinate 65,091 of PVIW01004152.1, read as the reverse complement.
AGCATGTTTAACTGGGATGAATATATTGAAGATAAAAGTAAGACATACTCTTTTAACCATTGTTTAAGCCTTTAAATATTAAAAAAAAATACATGTAGTGAAAATTGTCTCAATTTTTAGTTGGTCCATATGACTTTGGCCAATTTAAGATAAATCAGTACATGTGATACAGAAATTAAATGATATCTTACTTCTTTCTCCTTATCTGTCAGTCAAGATGATAAAAGTTATCATTTGAAAATGTAGTCCCGGCTGGTACCACAGTGGATAAGGCACTGGCCTGTGAACCCAAAGGTCACTGGTTTAATTCTCCAGCCAGGGCACATAATCGGGTTGCAAACCAGGTCTCCAGCCAGGTCTGTGGTTTGAGGCAGGTGAAAGGCAACCATAGATACATTGATGTTTCTCTCCCTCTCTGCCCCTCTTCCCTTCATCTCTCTCTGGAAATAATAGATAAAATCTTAAAAAAGAAAAAAAAAAGTGTGTGATCTTTTCCTAAATCAGTGTTGAAAGCAACACCAAATTAAGCTGTATTTACCTGGTAGGCACTGATCAGGAGTTTTCAATCATCTTAAATAAATCAATAGTTTGAACTATTTAGAATTTTATGCTGAAATGTATTGTTAAGAAGGCTGAGGAAAAATAACTTGACCCTGTTTTGTTGACTCAATATGTATATTGAGTGCGTATTGTGTACCTGGGAATAGAGACACCATTCACCAAGATGAAATTGAGTTTATGTACTCATCAGAATGTTAAGTAACCCCAATCCAGCTATAAGCTCATTGCTGATGGAAAATGTAAACTCAAAACCTACCTCTGGCCCTGGCTGGTGGCACAGTGGATAAGGCTCTGGCCTGCAAACCCAAAGGTTGCTGGTTCGACTCTCAGCCAGGGCACATAACGAGGTTGCAAGCCAGGTCTCCAGTAAGGTCCGTAGCTGGAGGCAGGTAAAAGACGACCATACATTGATGTCTCTCTCCCTCTCTGATTCTTTCCCTTCCCCTCTCTCTAAAAATAATAAATAACATCTTAAAAAAAAACAAAACAAAAGAAAACCTACCTCTATAATATTCTTATTCCAATATATTCCTTTGGTGTCAGTCATTTTTTTAGATTTTATCAGTATAGTTTGATTTTATTTTTAGGGATGAGCATCACAATGTATTTATGATGCCATATACTTCAGTTCAATTTATTACCATTAAAACCAGCCACTCCATCATTTGGATTTCCAAGTCCCATCTTCTCCTTGTACAATTAGCTAGCCAACTTCCATTGACCACTTGATTATCAATTCTTCGCTTGGGATACTTATTCTGAGATATCCTTCATGGCTTTTAGAACCATATGAAATTTTATCCTTTCTTACATTATGTTAATATTTTAAGAGTTAGTATTCTTATGAAGAATACTTATAAACACTTATATTGGGGGGATTCAGATTAATTTAATAAATGAATAAATAAAACAAATGATTCCATTATTTGTAAGGTTTTACATTTATTAATCTTATAATAGCACAGTGATAATCTTTGCACATAAATATTTTCTTTATTTCTAATTGGTTCTTTCTGGTGAATTGTTATAAATTCAATATTTTGTGGTTGAGGGTATGAAGACAGTGTCAAATTGCTCTCCAGGGAGATCAGACCACTCATTCTCATTCATATTGACTATTACCATATTTTAAAACCTTTTGGTAGAAGGAAATGTGTATCTACTTGTTCCTAATTATTAATGCAGTAGAAATGTAAAGATATGCTTATTAGTATTATTGCATGTTACTTATTTTACATAATATAAAATATCTGTTGATATTTTTACCCATTGTTTTATCAGATGATGGTATACTTTAGAGGATTCATATAAACTCTTTAATTTAGTAAGTATGTTAACAGTTTTTTGACAAATATATTCTCCAGCTTGTTTTTCATCTTGTTACTTTTTTTTTTGATGCCTAAGAGGTTTTGACTTTTTGGCAATTGTATCATGTATTTAAACTTTTTTCTACATTTTAGTTTATAAAAAATGGTTATTTTGAGATAATAAAAATATTCACCTAGATATTCTGCATATAAAGCAACCACCTATATATTCTACATTTAAAAGCTCTATATATTCTTTATATCATATTAATAAACTTGTTTTTAAGTCTTTAAAAATCTAGAATTATTTTTGATACATGTTGTGAGGTAAGGATTAAACCCTTTTTAGGAAATCATGATCCAAATTTTTCTGCATAATATATTAGCATATTCCTTGAATATAGATTCTAAGTACTCCTTAAATAATCATAATACTTTTTGTAAGGTATGTGTGTATGTGTGTGTGTTTTTAAGTATGCATGTGTGTGTTTCTATGTAAATATATATATACATGTGTTTATGTATGTGTATATTTCTAGAGATCATCTTTGAAACTTATTAAAGTTATATGTAAGGTATTCCATAAGAATAAGAACTAGATTTAGAAAACATATATCCCCAGAGAAATGAGTTTATTTTGTTCACTTGAAATATAGTAATCAAATCAAAACCAAAATAAACACTTATTTACAGCATCATAGAAACACCTATACCACTTTTTAAAAGAAATTGAAATTGATAGGAAAAAGATGTCTGAATCTACCTGAAGTCCAGGCAAAATATATTTGCAAAGTAAAATTTTATTTGCATGAAAGCATTTAGAAGTAAGTAGGCTTAACTTTCTCTCAGGTTTTATTTTTGTTTTTCTTTGCCAAAACAACAGGCTTAGTTTGGAAGCTTTGTAAAGTATCTCGAGTAATTTGAGTTTCCATTTACAATAAATGCTGATGTGAGAATGCTATTATAGTTATTCTCTCCAAAATTTTTTAAACTGATTTTTCTTTTTTTTTAAGATTTCATTTATTGTTTTTAGAGAGAGGGGTAGGGAGAGAGACAGAGAGGGAGCGAAACATCAATGTATGTTTGCCTTTCACCTGCCTCCAGCTACCTGGCTGGAGACCTGGCTTGCAACCTGGTTATGTGCTCTGGCTGGGAATTGAACCAGGGACTTTAGGGTTTGCAGTCTGGCACCTATTCACTGAGCCACCAGCCAGGGCCTAAAACTGGTTTTTCTAAACATGTTTATTTAAAATGTTATATTCTGACAGAGGGGAGTAAAAAAGGGGATGGATGTAATACAAAAACAATAAAATTTAATTAAAAAAATAAATAAAATGTTACATTCTGACATACCAGGATATTTATTCAATTATTGTTAAAACATTTTATATTTAGCCATATACATATTTATTATTTTATTCATTTCATTATAGTTGAAAAATTTGAAGGTTTATTATCTAGGCACAATGATTAAAGTATTTTGAGGTTTTTTTAATGATTCTATTCCTCACTCTTTAAATAGGTCACTTTTATTTTTTGGAAGGGCAAAATGATGCTCTGCTTTGTGGCAACAGCTCTGATGCAGGGTAAGTGATGTTTCCTATTGAGTTCAGTCCACAATGCTCCATCAGCCTCAATAACCTGCTCACTCCTCATTCAAAACCCTTCATAAATTCCACTTCACACTGACTCTCAAAATAGCTGAGATAAGTGTGGATTCTCACTTCCTTCACACACTCATATACAGCAATTATTTTTCCACACTAGGTCACAGCTGATCTTCCAAATTAGCTCAATGGAAGACACAAAAGCAGTACACATATATAAAACACTTAATAAAGTTTATAAACATGGACTTTTATAACTGACATTTTATTTACATAGTAAAGCAAAAGGGAGTTTACAGTTATGAGTAAACAAAAGTTAATTCTTGTATTTATTATATTATTTTCCACATGAACAGCTGTAAGCCCACTTTTGCCTTGCCCTGTATGTTCCTGTGGCCTCCATGGCCTACAGTATACAGAAGATAATGTCAGTATCTGAGGCATGAGGGTGTATGTCTTAGCATATTTTAACAATAGACTGGGAGTTTGGATAGAGTCAAATCCTGACTCCACCATATGATGTTCTGTCTCCTTGCCTTATAGTTTCCTTATGTAATAAAGGTGTATTATAATAATAGGGTGGCTGTAAGAATAAAATGGATTAATGAATGTACAACTACTATAGCACTCAATAAGTACTTTTCATTGGCCTTTCTATGGAAGATGAAAGTGTGGACTTTAGTAACTAATACTTATAGCAAAATTCTCAATGGTTATAGGCTTTGCATTTGGCTCATATGTTACAATTTATACTGCCTTTATCTTCAGATCACAGTGGCAATAAAACAGACTGCTTTTAATTCCTTGTCTATACCGTACTGAATGCTTTACATACAATATCTTATTCAATGCTTGTGTGTTTGTAAGACAGGTCCTGTTATCTGAAATTACATATTAGGTGCCTGAAGATTAGCAAAGTTAGGAAACCTGCCCCAGGTCATACAGCTTAGAAATGCAGGCACAACACTGAGCACAGGTCAGCTTCATCATCAAGGTCATTTGACATTTTCACTATGCAGAGTCATTTCCTGCTTTCAGTGTTCCCCCACTGATATTTTTTCACCCCTTTTCTCTACACACATGCACACATCTGTCTTTAGCTATCATCAGTGAAAATTAATTTTTTCTCTGTAGACTTATTTTTCTATTCTTGTCCATGAGTCCCTAAAGATATCAATCATGATATGACTCCTTTTATATGGAGAAGTGATAAATAGAGTAATGACAACTATGAATCACAGAGGAATTCACAAATAGACTTAGTAGATTCTGTTATTATGTAAATCAGTCCACATAGTGCTGGGTTAAGTGCTGGGTGAGGCAAGAGAACTCTGCTTTCCCTAGTGTTGAATAAACCAGGAATTGACATCTATAAAAATGAGAAAGACAGCCACCAGACTTGCAGTTACTGACTTCCTCTTTGCTTTAACATAATTTCAGCCAGTGCCCAGAAGGCTACATCTGTGTGAAGGCTGGTCGAAACCCCAACTATGGCTACACGAGCTTTGACACTTTTAGTTGGGCCTTCCTGTCCTTATTTCGACTCATGACACAAGACTTCTGGGAAAATCTTTATCAACTGGTGAGAACAGATAAAATGATTCTTGTGGGAAGTGTTAAATACTGAGATGATGTGTATTGCTGTAAAATACTTTATTACTTAGAGTGGGAGCTCTTAACATCCTCTTTGATGTTTAATAAAATCTCTTTCATTTGCAGACACTACGTGCTGCTGGGAAAACGTACATGATATTTTTTGTGCTGGTCATTTTCTTGGGCTCGTTCTATCTGATAAACTTGATCCTGGCAGTGGTGGCCATGGCCTATGAGGAGCAGAACCAAGCAACACTTGAGGAGGCTGAACAGAAAGAGGCTGAATTTCAGCAGATGCTCGAACAGTTAAAAAAGCAACAAGAAGAAGCTCAGGTATAGTTAACAAACATTGAGCTCTTTTACGTTTATTTATCTCAATTCTCTGACCACATTGTTGAGGTCAGTGGCATTTAGGAAACAAAATCAGCAGTGGTTAAATTGACATTGGACACATGTCATATGTGTTTGGTAAGTGTGAGGAGTCTATTTGGGTATTTGGAGATTATTGTTTTATTTTGATAATTACTGTCAGTACTAATGGCATCAGATCATGAGGATTCAAGACAAATACATATGATCTCACCCATTACAGGACAATAATGAACAAAACAAACAAACAAGCAAAACAGAACCAGGTACATGAATACAATAAATAGAGTGGGCAGAGGGGAAGAAGAGGGGGAGGTGGGGAGGAGGCAAAGAAGGGAAGCAGTTTAGTCAAGGAATGAGCATGGAAGAACCATGGACATGGACAAGAAGTGGGATTGACTTTGGTGGGGGGAGTGGGTGGGTGGGAAAGGGCACAGAGGGAAGAAAAAGGGGATGGGTATAATACAACAATAATAAAATAAAATAAAATTACAAATACTAAATATTAAAAAAACACAAGGATTCGTAATTGCTTTATTGACATTTACCTAAGCTCACAAAGTAGTTACATCAACATGCCCTCAATCATAGTATTATTCTTCTGGGGGAGAGGAATTAAGTTATAGTTGCTTTTTCATTAGTATCACTACAGGTGGGAAAGGTCTGAAAACTGGGTTCAAATGGAAAAGATTATTTTCTAGATTCCGGAAAGACAAATACCTATTGATTATTGATTTTCTATTTGAAGAGTATTTAAATGCAAGTTTTTGGGTTGCATAAGGAAAATACTGATATGTGAACATAGTAAATCACTACTTCTTTGCCTCTTTGTAAATCCTTTAATTTATACTTGAGGAGGCTTCAAAAGTAAGCAAGAATATCTCTAATTATATTTCCTTGACTTCATGATATCTAATCCAATTGCCTATTTGGGGATTTTCTTGGATCTTGAGTATAGTTCTCTTTTAACCCTGAGTATTCTAAACATGGCATAAAGACCAGATAGACAAAATATACTGGGGTTGCAGCAGTAAAATTGAATACTTCATCTTTCCGGAAACTGCACTGTTATAATTTACAAATTCTTCCAGATGGCATGATCTGGGATTTTCTTATATATATAATCTATAATATGTTTTTGTTGTGCATTTCTTAATGAAATAATTTAAGTCAAAGGGAAAAATTCCTTAAAAATAAGCAATACTTGACACCAAATTTGGTAATTTAGACTGGCACTAAAAGTCATTGCCAAGTGAAAGTGTGATGGATCAGGTTAAAATAGGAAACCTTTCATTCTTAAATTCTTTCTTTCTTGAGCTACTATTTAAATCAAAGGGAAAAATAATGTTATGACATTTAAGTATCTTGTTCATATTATTAGATAATTAGAAGGCATAGTAGTGAGGCCCGAGCATGAAGGTTTTCATCAGTCACATGTATCATTTTCTGCCTGTTTGTTAATTTTAATTCTTTAATTGGTCTAATGGTAATGTATTGTTTTTCCAAAATGTGTACCAGAATGGAGTTTTTCAGGATCATATTTGTGATGCGAAAGGCAAATTAAGCAATAACATGGATAGAGTTCCTCAGAGTTTACATGCAATTACCATCTATTTCATGCCCTTCTAGGCAGCAGCTGCAGCAGCATCTGCTGAATCAAGAGACTTCAGTGGTGCAGGCGGGATAGGAGTTTTCTCAGAGAGTTCTTCAGTAGCATCAAAGTTGAGCTCCAAGAGTGAAAAAGAGCTGAAAAACAGAAGGAAGAAAAAGAAACAGAAAGAACAGTCTGGGGAAGGAGAGAAGGAAGACCGAGTCCGCAAATCTGAATCTGAAGACAGCATTAGGAGAAAAGGTTTCCGTTTTTCCTTAGAAGGAAGCAGGCTGACATATGAAAAGAGGTTTTCCTCTCCACACCAGGTAAAAATACTAGATAACATACATTTTGTTTTCATGATAAACAACTTTTTTTTACAGATATGCCAGGATTTGATAAAGATAAAACTGCCTTCCCCCTGGGAGTGGGTGTCATGAGTGTGTGTTTACGATACAGTCTTTCCTACCAATCAGCCTTCAGTTCCCATTCAGACTGTTGACCGAGGCCTTAAGAACTGAAAGTGCCAAGCCACCTGTATGGCCACCAGTCCTACAGGTGACACTGGCACTGAGAAATAGCAGGGAGACAACACAGGTTACTAAGCTATTCGCTTGGATTTTATTAATGCAGATTTAACCCAAATTTATACCAACCAAATAATAATACTAATCAGAAACAATCAGTAATAACATCACATGAGAGAATTGGGGGATAAGTCCTAGAGTCTGTCTGCAGGCCTAGGAGACAGCTCAGTGAGCAAGGGAGTTGTTAGCATATTACAAGGGAGGATCTCTAGAGCCAGGGTAGATGAAGTCTTCCATCCAACAGGGCAGGGCCTCCAGCAGTGGATGTCAAGGTTGATCAGCGTGGCGCAGAGCAGCATTCTGGTGTGTGGAACTCACTGTCTCAGCAGTGGTCTGGAACCTGCCTCCATTATACCCTTGAGAGTGGGGTACTCCACTCTTCTGGGTCTCGTGATAAGTGCCTTGGTACCCCTGATGGCCAGTGGAGAATTTCCCCAGGAGCCTATCTGTGGGTGACCCCACTCTCCAGATACAGCTGTTCTGGTCACATGTGCAGATATTTTAGGTGTGTCTCCTTGCCAGATGCGTCTAGCATGACTTCAATAGTTTCCCTCTTCAACCAAAGTGCCATGGCTGACTGGCAGCCATCGTAGTTGACATGAGTGACTCCACTTTGTTTTACATACTCTATGCTACCTTGCCTGGACCAATGCCATTTTATTGGTCCTGCTCTCCACTGTGAAGAAGCAGTATTTCACGTGCTCCTGATAATAACAGTTTTGCAGTTTATTTTATGCACTTGCATTAAAGAGAGAATGTAAGGAAGATTACGTGAAGGTGGGAGAGAGCAAGGTGGGGATCAGATTATAAACTTGTTAACATTATATGCCCTCATGATTTAGAAGGAGGAGTCTGAAAGGGGGCCAGTTCAAAAGTGTGTTAACTTCAATGCACAGAAACAATGAACGGGGATTGTTTAAGGCAGAGTTGAGCCTTTTATTAAAAAAGTTATATGCCTGAGACGTGACTACGATCATGATCTGCCCAGTTAGAACTTTATGATCAGTTCACTGTGAGATTATATTCCATAGAGACCCTTTTCTTCCACAAACATTTTGGATCCCAGGAAAGCATTTTTTAGAGCATAGATTCTACTGGGCATGAGAAGGTTTGTGGTTTTGAGGTTTCATTAAAAACTCAAACATCTTGGGACAATTCTTCACATAAGAAATCATTAGCAGCTGTTTCCAAACTCTTCCTAGCTATTGGGCCTAAACAGGTGAACTCTTTATCTGTCCTTTGATTCAGAATGATAGCTTTGCTCAGTAGAGTAGTCTTGGTTGCAGGTCCTTGCTTTTCATCACTTTGAATACTTCATGCCAACCCCTCCTGGCCTGCAAAGTCTTTGTTGAGTAGTCAGCTGACAGTTGTATGGGAACACCCTTGTAGGTAACTAACCACTTTTCTCTTGCTGCTTATAAAATTCTTTGTTTAACACTTTGTATTTTAATTACAATGTGTCTTGGTTTAGACCTCTTTGGGTTAATTTTGATTGGGATTCTGCTTCCTTGACTTGTATGTATATTTCCTTCATCAGGTTAGGGGAGTTTTCCACCATTATTTTTTCAAATAGATTTTCAATTTCTTGCTCTCTCTCTCTTATCCTTCTAGTACTCTATGGTGCAAATGTTAGTATGCTTGAAGGTGTCCCTTACAATAATGTAAAAGGATCCTTACACTATTATTAATTTTTTTTTAATTCTTATTCTGCTGTTCTCATTGGGTATTTTCTATTTCCATATCTTCTAAATCACTGAATTGATCCTCTGCTCTATCTGCTCTACCTACTATAGATTCCCAGTAATGCATTCTTCATTTCAGTTACTGCATTCTTCATTTTTGACTAGTTCTGGGGTTTTTAAAAAATATTTTTTATCTCCTTTTTTATGTTTCCTATCTCATAACCAGTTTTAAACTTTGTATCTAGTAAATTTCCTATCTCCATTTTACTTAGTTCTTTTTCTGGAGTTTCATTTTGTTATTTTATTTGGGGCATGTTTTTTGTTACCTCATGCTGCCAGCCTCCCTGTGTTTAGTTGTATGTATTAGGTAGAGCTGCTATGACTCCTAGTCTTGGTAGTGTCCTGATACAGTAGGTGTTCTGTAGGGCCCAGTGGCATAGCCTCTTTGGTTACCTGAGCTGCCCTTGTGTGGGCTGTGTGCACCCCCTTGTTGTAGTTGAGCCTTGATTGTTGTTGGCATGTCAATGGGATACAAGGACCAGTCTTGGACATCATGGAGGACCTGCTGTGCTGGAGCCAAGCCCACAGAGCAGAACTCACTTCAGTAGGGCTCAGGTACCCACTAAATTCACCCTTGAGTGTGTCAATCATGTGGAAGAGACTGGGTGGTGGTTTGGTGTGGTCTGAAGCTGTCCACTGGGTACACTGACCCTGAGGCCTTCTGGGAGGTACAAGCCAAGGTCAGCTGCCACTTGTGCCCTGCCCAGAAGCAGCCTGCATGAGTTATAGTGCAGTCTGCAGATGACTGCTGCTTGTGTTGGGCTTGGAGGTGCCAAGGAGAGGTTAAGTTGTAAACCCAAGGTGGATGCTGCCAGTGCCAGTTCTGCAGCTGTTTAGCAAGAAATATGGGGTGTACAGAGACCAGATACTACTTGTTTAAAAGGTTTTAGGAAAGTTGGCAGCATGAACCAAAACAGGCCATTTTTATGGAAAAGCCAACTGGAAACAGCTCGGATGGACCTGAAAGTTAGACGGGGTGGGGTCTCAGGAAATTGGCAGGGCAGGGTGAATGAACTATGTTATTAGGGTTGATGGGGATTCAGCTACAGCACCTGCCCGGCAGCTCTGTGAGGGGGAGAGCTTGGCAAAGGAACAATGACCTCTGTCAGCACTTCTGTCTGGGAGAAAATGTTCCCTCCAACTTTTGCCCTAATGCCAAACAATTTGATTCCCCCCTATATGTTTCTGGCTCCTTTTGAGCTACTGCCCCAGGCCTGGATCTCAGAGTGAGTGAGCCTGAGTAGTTCTACATATATCTGGGCCCTTTAAAAGGAACTGGAACTCCTGAGTCCCTCCATCTCCCTCAGCCACAATTGCCTCTGGTTTTTATAGCCATAAGTTATAGGGACTTCTTTTCCCAGGATTGGAAACCTGGGCTGGGAGTTGTGGTGTGGGGCTGGGACCCCTCGCTCCTCGGGGAGGACCTCTGCAGCTGAGGGGTCCTTCCCAGTTTTTAAATACCATGAGTGGGTGCAGGTCAAATTCAGTTTGTGTCTCTACCCTCCTACCAATCTCAATGTGGCTTCTTCTTTAAGTCCTTGATTATAAGATTTATGTCCAGCTAGATTTCAGGCAGTTCTCAGTGATGATTGTTCTGTAGTTTAGATATAGTTTTGATATGGTTGTGGGAGGTTCTGAGTACTGTTCACTACAGCATCACCTTGACTGGAAGCCATCCCTTTCAGGGGGACCAGGGCAAAATTTTTCTACAAGTATAGCCAAAACTCCTAGGTAGTTGTGCACCGAGAAATATTTATGACACTAAATAAACAGTGGTATTTAATTGTTCTTGATTGTTTCTTTTTCATATTTACTGTAGGACTGACATTGAAAGAATACTCTGTTTATATAGTAAATATTCACTGCATGCCTCTGACTTATGTACCAACACAAACTATTGAAACTTTGAATTTTAGGATCTTTAATTATCTTTGATATGACCAAGAGAATTATCAGAAATATACAATTTCTCAGAAGACAATTTCACCAGGAGTGACACCTTAATCTCTATACAATAACGACCAGAACAACAACAGTGATAGCAATGATAATGGCTAATAGATACATAGTACTTTGCAATTTGCAGTATAAACTCATTTAAATCCCTCTCTATAGCCTTAATTGATATTATGATCATCATCTCCAATATGTAGATGAGATGCAAATTGGTGAACTGTCTTCTTTGTTAAGTGCCTGTTTTATGCTTGGTATTCTTTTTACACAGTCATAATGAATGCTAGAAGCTCTGTGTAGTGTTATTTTCACTAGTTTTTAAAGCTCAGTGAGGTTAAATAATTACCCAATATCATATTTTTGAGAATGAGGTGGTATTTAAATTTAGCCTGACACAGAAATTCTTTAAATTTCTACTTTATCAGGCCAATAGAAAGGGTATCTTTAAAAATTGATAAGCCCTGGCTGGTGGCACAGTGGATAAGGTGCCAGTCTGTGAACCCAAAAGTTGTTGGTTTGATTCCCAGCCAGGACACATAACCAGGTTGCAAGCCAGGTCTCCAGCCAGGTCCACAGCTGGAGGCAGGTGAAAGGCAACCATACATTGATGTCTCTCTCCCTCTCTGCCTCCTCTTCCTTCCCCTTTCTCTAAAAATAATAAATAAAAACCTTTAAAAGAATAAAAATAAAACATAAAATTGACAATTTGATTTCATTTAAAAGATATATATTTAGGACTCTACTTGCTCTTCACACATTTAATAGCATATACAGTTTAACCTTTAATATGTGTGAATAATTTATAGGTCAGTCTGATTCATTCCAAGTCCAAATAACATTATGAGATAAAATAATGAAAACATTAATGGGTGTAAATTAATATTGAAAGTAGAATTTATTTTAAAATAAATACCAACATTTACTCATTCATATTCATATTGTTCTCACAGTCATTTAGGTTCTGTTAGTGGAGACATTAATCTTAATAAATATTAGCCCCTTAAAAACCGAATCCCCTTTTTATAGCATTAGTCATTTTGAAAGGAAGGAAGAGGTTGCAGAAGGAAGGGGCAAAGGTAGGTTACATAAGGTAAAATTTCCTAAATTAGAAACTAGAAATCAACAGTTACCACAGAGTCTCTCCAGTTTGCTTTATTTCAAATCCAATAAAACTAATTCTTAGTAAAATAGTTAATCCTAAAAAGCTTATACTTCTCTCCTGCCTCTTTCTACAAACATTGTTCACAGATATAACATTTTTGCAATATTGTCTGCTTCATACCTCTATTCCCTAGCTAGTTGGGCATTGTAAGTGATCAGTAATTTATACAACTGGGAATGTCTGACTCAAATTGATACTTGTTTCTTCAGTAGTTATCTATTATTTTAAAAAAGAGTGAAAGACTTTTTTTAAAACCTGGTATGAACTAGTCAAACAAGTAGCTAAGAAAATGGAGATAGATAGATAGAAGGGGTGGGAGGAAAAGAGAGAAAGAATGAGGAACAGAGTAGAAGGAGCAAAGGAGAGAGAGAAACAGGGAATCTAGAATTCATACAAATTCCACTTTGCAAGTTCCTGAAAGTAATACTGAAAATATGAAGCTAGGTAAGAGTTCTTACCCCTGATGAAAGTTCTTGATAGTAATGAAAGGTCCTTTGCTTTTGTTAGATTTTTCAAAACTCCAACTCCCCAAAGTATTAAAAGCTATTGTTTGACATAATTGAATGGCAGTTGTGTTGGTTACCATTTATATTCTCACATAAAAAAAAAAAAATGTAATGTAGGCTTTTACTGCAAGATTATATTTTTCTCAGTAGAGTAGGTGAAGTATTTCTTAGACTTCAATTTGACTTATTAGTATAGAATAAGGGAGAGAAGGAAGTCAAGTGTTCAATCTTTAATCAAGTCAAGAAAATCTGAATGTTTTATTTTGAAACATTGATAAGATACAGTTAACCATCTTAAGTTATTATTTTCTTCCCTGCTTTGTAATAAACCAAGAAGTTTTATGTATTTGAGATTCATTTAGTATGGCAGGGTTTTCTTACTATCCTTTATTGATGGCACAGCATTTGATTGTAATGGATTTGCATAATTAATGTAAGCAATAGAAACTGATGCTAACAGATGGGACATGGTCATTTTTCATATTGCTGTCATGTGTGACTTATGCTCTTAGATGGCATAATTCACCTTTGAACCTTGAGAAACCTTGTCTGCAGTTTGATGACTTATCTTCCTCCAACCCTTTTATTGCCTCTAATTGAATTGAGTACTAGTTATTTAAAATATAAGCTCTTACTAAAAGTAACACATGCAAATAATTTCTACTTCATTTTTTATTGCTAAGCATTTCTTGTCTGCCTTCCTTTCTAAGCTAATGATAACCAATAGGTCACAAGTCCTGTAGCTATTATATCCTTATAGCAGATTCAAAGTTCTTAGTGAAGAGAGAAACATGAAAGAAATTGGGTAATCTAAGATGGACTTTAAAATAACTCCTAATGTGGAAAACAATATATCTTACTAATGATGTTGGTAATAAGATGAAAAAACATGGAAACAGGAAAAGGAGAAATGACTTCTGTTGAGGGTGCATATCAGTCTTCTTAGATGTGCTTCTTTCTATAAATAGAGAATAGGATCACATAGCATAAAGCAGTGTTTAATATGTATAGACATATAGATTTTATGGGCATTATTGTTAAAAATTACTCCAGCTTAAAATGACAGTATTAGTATTCTTTCTATTAATAGTCATAGGAATCCAACTCAAGCTATGTTTAATAAAAAATAACTTCTTAGACCATATAAATAATATCTGTGAGTAGCTTTAGACATGGCTGGATCCAAGGATTCCAAACATATTATTATGATCAGGTATTTCTCCCTATCTCAGCCCAGGTTCCTCCAATATGGTGGCAAAATGATCACTGCAACTCCACAGTTATGTTAATTATTTCTACCAATCCTAATTTAAAGTGCACCTCTTTCATAACAATTATGAAAGGAAGAGGTGGCTGTCAGCAGACCATCTTTAATCCATTCTATATGGCCATAGGTGCAGAATATACCCATTGGCTATGCATGGGTCATGGTCTTGCCTGAGGATCATTTCTCAAGGATAATCAGGGTACTGTCAACAGAAGAAGGAGAAATAGATATTAGATAAGCAAAAACAAAGTGTTCACTACAGAGAAATTATAAAAGTAGATAGTAATAAACAAGGAGTGGTTCATTGGGTTCAAGGCTATTGTGATTAAGAATAAAGGAAAGTGCACGATGATCGTGACACTGTAGTTAGTTATTTAGAAAATTGTTAAATGATTGTGACCAGATACTTAGTGAAAACCAGGCTTTTGTAAATATGGTATTCTTCAGATTTCTTAAAATAGAAGAGTGAAAATCAGGGAATGAATCATGCAGTTCTTTCAGCTTGATTTGTTTAATTTATTCATGAAGACATTATGAAATATGCAAAGAGCAAGGAAGAAGCTTCTGCTTGTACTATAATTAAACAGACCTACTAGCACGATGAATTTTATTTTCTTCTGTGGGAAGATCTGCATCAGGGTGTGGTCAGTAGTGAGCTCTTACTGGGTATATTTTTGGCTTCAAAAAGTCTAAACGTAGGTGTGTATTTAATTGCTTTCCATTGGATTGTTCAATCAGATTAGCTTTTACAGAGGTATCTAGCAAGAATTTCAGTTTGTGGTGCCAGTAATGGGACTAAGTGATGTTGAAGTGTCCTTGTGACTATCTTAAGGCGTGGATAAAGTAGAAGAAAATGACAGAAAATGAAAAATGAAGGAAGGGAGGAAAAAAATGAAGCAAAAAGAAAGAGTTAAACCTGGGAGGGAGTTCTTGGACCACAGCAATTACCAAAAGAGTCCCTGGTTTCACCTGTCCAATGACTTATTTATAGATAGGTCCAAATTCTGAAGCAGTGAATCAAATCTCATATTTTTCAGGATGCCAGCTCTTAATTCTGTTCATCTGTTTTTGTTTTTGTTTTTTTGTTCTGTTTCTCATTGTTCATAGTCTTTACTGAGCATCCGTGGCTCCCTCTTCTCTCCAAGACGCAACAGTAGAGCGAGTCTTTTTAGCTTCAAAGGTCGAGCAAAGGATATTGGCTCCGAGAACGACTTTGCAGATGACGAGCACAGCACATTTGAAGACAACGACAGCCGGAGAGATTCTCTGTTTGTACCCCGCAGACATGGAGAGCGGCGCCACAGCAACGTTAGCCAGGCCAGCCGTGCCTCCAGGGTGCTCCCCATTCTGCCCATGAATGGGAAGATGCACAGTGCAGTGGACTGCAACGGAGTGGTCTCCCTGGTTGGGGGCCCGTCAGCCCTCACGTCTCCCGTGGGACAGCTGCTGCCAGAGGTGAGGCCCGTGAAAACTGGGGCTGCCGGGGAGAGAGCCTAAGCTGGAAGGAACAGGCCGCAATGTTTTCCTTTCCACAGCCCGTCATCGTTGGTTAATTACTACAGTAGGACGCTTGCCAAAAAGCACAGCAACAATTTATCAAACATAATGTTTAATAAAATCAAGTTAGCCCTGGCGTGTGTGGCTCAGTGAGTGCGGGCCTGTGAACCCAAGGTTAGCCGGTTCGATTCCCAGTCAGGGCTCATGCCCGGGTTGCAGGCCAGCTCAAAAGGTAACCATACATTGATGTTCCTTTCCCCTCTCTCTAAAAATAATAAAGAAAATTTTAAATAAATGAATTAATTTAAAAAATCAAGTTAAATATAAGAAATGATGTCAATACTTATTTTAAGAATCTTGTCATCACCATTGCTTTAAAAAGAAAAATTGATACTTCTACCAAATGTGTTACTAAACACATCTAAACACATCTAAGTCCTGCAGAGAGCAACATTTTTTCTCTTTGCAGGTCCCCGTTAGCACATTTTTAGCACCCATTCAAATGATCCCAGTTATTGTACATTTGTATGGTAAGGAAATCACTCAAAGAACCTGGTAAAGTCATGTGATAATTTTTAGAGCAGATTTCAAGTTTTACATTACTGTTATAAATTCTTTTTGATCAACAAAGGCACTCTAAATCAAGCTTATGAAAAAGGGTTTCACCTAACTACTGGGCACATAGGAATATATTATTGACATTTCCTTTGTAAAATATAAGTTGTTCTTCAACTTTGGTATTAAATAAGATTTCATTCGCCAGTATAAACATATTCTAGCCATGTCATTTGGTTGCATTTTATAGTTTGCTGAATCATATTAAAATCTTCCTTGTATTGTTATTAAATATTTATTTTTTACAAATTTCCATTTATTATAGTTAGCCAAACTCTTTAAGCCCAATTTAATTCCTATGGAATGAACTTTCACTCACCTAATAGAGGAGGTTCTTACCCTGCATCGTAGAAATAGCCATTGATCTTCTTCACTTTTCGCTTATAGTCTCTTTCTATTGCTTCCTCCTAGAGAAATGTCCAAGTATTCTGGAGTCAAATCAAATCATGAAAAAAGTAGAACTTGGTAGTGAAGGAACCAGGAAGAATGCAGAGGGAATGTGAGCTTCTCTTTAAAAATAATCATAGTATACAACATTATTCCCCTTGGACCACCTATATCAGGGTGGTACCATCTCAGCTTTCCAGATATGAAGCAGCTCAGTTGCCTCCTGACGTTGCATAAAAGCGCAAGTGGCCCAAACCAATGCCAAAGTAAGCAATCAGTTGGTTCTCAGCCAATACAGCTAAACCAGATGGACTGCTTTAGCGACTTCCATACCAATTCCACCTATTTGCAACCCAAATTTAATAGATTTGCAAATTGCATACCTTTTTAATTTGTTAGCCTTAGGGAGGAAAGAGCACATTCTTTTTTTTTAATATTAATTTATCGTTGTCCTATTTTTCTCCCATTACTCTCCCCTGCCCCGCCTATTCCATCCCTTCTCCCCAGTCAATCCGAACATGTTGTTCATGTTCATGGGTCATTTATACTAGTTCCTTGACTAGACCCTTCCTTTTCTTTCCCCCCTTCCTACCTACTGTCCCCCTTCCCCCCTGTTTTGTTACATGGTAATATAAGCAAGTACATACATTTATATTTTAAATTCAGAATTTACTATTTGAATATAACTTCTTTCATTAAAATAGCAGCAATTATTTATTTTAATAAAAATTTTTAAAGATTTTATTTATTATTTTTTAGAGAGAGGGAATGTGAGAGAAGCAGAGAGGGGGAGAGGTTGCCTTTCACCTGCCTCCAGCTATGGACCTGGCTGGAGACCTAGCTGGCCACCTGGTTATGTGTCCTGGCTGGGAATCAAACCAGAGACGTTTGGGTTCGCAGGGCGGCGCCTATCCACTCAGCCATCAGCCAGAGCCCAGTAATTTATTTTTAACATATTTTATGTTCCTATTTTTTCTTTAGTATAAGAACTCATGTATGAAGTTTTAAATTATTGTTTACACAAAGTTAAAATAATGTATATATATTTAACTATTATTGCAATTATGCTTTTAATTGTGTATACTTTCTCTATGCTAAAACATAAAAATTCACTGTATACTATCACTACTTATAGAATATATAAAAACTTAAGTATTTGGGGTACTCTAATCAGCATTTCCAGTTTTATGGTACCATTTCCCCCTTCTGAATATTTGCTTCCATTTATTTCCACATCTCCGGTCTGTTTCATTGGCTTTAAAAAACTAAGAAAAGCAATTTTTTTAAATTAAAGAAAAATCATTGCTTACTATATACCAGACACTCCACACACTGTGCAGAGCACTTTATGTTTTGATTCATTTAATCCTCACAACAAGCCTTTATTATAGTTACTGATATTATCCCCATTTCACAGAGGATGAAACTGAGGCCTGTGTGTGGTAAAGCAAAGGTTTGACCGCATGTATGCTGGCTACTGAACCTACATTGTACCCAGATTGCAATATCTCCTCCCATTGAATATTTTTAACTTTATTTTTTGTTTTTTTAAATTTAATTTTATTGTTGTATTACATCCATCCCCTTTTTTAAATGGAAAAGAAGATGGCAAAGAAAAAAGTTTCATTGTTTTAATTCAGTGTTTCTCAAAATATACTTCACCCTCAGACAGACTACTTACATCAAAATTCCTGAGGTACTTCTTAAAAATGGAGATTTCTCATTTCTGCCTTCCCCAACCCTTGGCAACCACCATTCTCCTCTCTGCTTCTATGAGTTTGATGGTCAGTTACGCAAGATAAGTAAGTCCTGGAGATCTACAGCAGAACATGTTGACTACAGTTAACAATGCTGTATTGTATATTTAAAATTTGCTAAAAGGATAGATCTTATGTTAAGTGTTTTTGCCACACACACACACACAAAATAACAACAGTAAAAGGAATGGGAGGAAACTTTAGAAGAGGATGGAAATGATTATCACCTTGATGGTAGTGATAGCTCAGGTTGTGTACCTATCCCTAACCTCATTGAGTTGTATGCCAACTCAATGTAAGTCAGTCCTCAATAAAGTGGTTTAAGGAAAGAAAAGAACTGTTGTATCCTGGGTTAATCCAAACTGAAACAAACAAACAACTGAGAGGACCAATGGGAATCTTTCTCCAAAAAGCATCCCACATGGTTCCTACATATAATAAAATATGAGCATCACTGATCTTGTTAATTGAGCGAACAAAAACAAATGTCCACCTTCTTGCATAAGTACACAGAACATGTCAGTCTGTCAGAAAATATGTAGTTACCCTGGCTGGTAACACAGTGGATAAGGTGCTGGCCTGAGAACCCAGAGTTCACTGGTTCAATTCCCAGCCAGGGCACATAACCAGGTTGCAAGACAGGTGTCCAGCTGGAATCGTGGCCAGAGGCAGGTGAAGGGCAACCATACATTGATGTTTCTCTGTTTCTCTCCCTCTCTGTCTCCCTCCTTTCCTCTCTTTCTGGAAATAATAAATAAAATCTTTTTAAAAATTAAAATAAATTTTAAAAAAAGAAAATATGTAGCATTTATCAGTAATTTACCATAAAACTCCTGTTGTATCAGAAAGGATGGACTAAATCTCTGAAAGCAAATTAGGGCCAGTGTGAGGCAAAGCCTAGTGTAATGTATTTCCAGTTTCCCCATGTCCATTCTTTCATCTAGCGGTCCGATTCCGTGAGGCAGGGCACTTGGTGCAGCATGAGGTAAAGGGGCAGATGGAAGAAGTCGACTCTGAGAGACTGAAGAAGGGAAATGAGAATAGAACATGAATAGCTGTAGGCAAATGACACCCTCCAAAGCACAGAGTGCCTTGTACTTTACATATAAATTCAACTTAAGCAATTTAATTTAAAAAATTTTCCCTCAGTATTATCATTATAGGTTTTGGAATCTTATCATTAAAAATTAAACATACCTAGCTAGGATTATTGTATTTATAGTTCTGTATAGAGTGGATGAAACTAGTCAACTTGTAAGTAACCCTATTTTTTTCCTTTAAAATCTTTGTCTCTCTCTGAGCAGGAAAAATATTTTAAATTTTGAATGATAACATTTTGAGTTAAAGAGCTTTAGTTTCAGAGAAGGGTTTTTTTTTTCTTCTTTCACCATAAAATTAATTATATGGTATCATATATAAATATTTATCACCATTAATGACAATCATATCAATTGAATGGAAAGTTTGTTTTTAAATATATACTATGTATACTATATATATATGTATTAGAGGTATGTATATGTAGGGGTGTGTGTGTGTGTGTATACATATGCATTAGAGGTATGTAGGTTGATAACAATAATGTTACTTATAATAAAGTCAAAGCAGATGAACAGGACTTATGTTGTGATTTTAAAATTAAGGAATTTTTTTAGAGAACCAAAAAATAACTTCTTATTTATTATTGGCTCTCAGACCTGGAGTTGAAATGCTAATTTTACCCCTTTTCTATGATAATTATCTATGATAATTAACTTAATTGTTTGATCTCTTAATGTAGGAATACATTTCTGCCCATGTTGAAATTCTGATGAGCTTATTTTATAAAAATATCAAATAATCATAACACTGTTAAAAGTCAAAGAAATATCCCTCACACACACCAAAAGGTATTATCACCTTATAGTTTCAATGTCAAAGATGGGTTGTTTTGTGGACACAGTTGGGTGTTTGTTCTTGTAAATGTAAAAAAGTTATAGATTATTTTTAATATTTAGTTTTATTATTAAGGATTTTAGGAAGTCTTAACTGTATATAATGAACATAACATTTTATAGTGGAATTCACATTTTAAAGGGAACTATTACTGATACATATATTAGGGAGATTTAAGTGTAATTTTTGTACATTAAGCCCCATCGATATATGTCTATTAAGAGGTAATAACTCAACCTGAGAGTAAACCACAGAACAGTATGTTTTAGTCTGAATTCTGGGAGGAATTATGGAATTGCTAAGAAGTTATCTATCCAATAGTAGACAAGGTCCTTCCTGACCAAAGCTCTAAGATGAGAGAATTAGAAAAGCCCATCTTGGTTGCAAACCCAGGCATTCCTTAAAACTAAGAATCTGATGGGCTTTCAAACACTTCCCAAGAATCATGATTCCTGCAATGTTTTAGTGAGCTGTTCACATCTGAGAAAACACAGGGAACATTTAGTTAAGCAGCATATATTATAGGAATGCTTTAAGTTTCACTGCCATTAAGAATACATCTGAAATTTCATCTGAAATTTTATTTTTAGGGGACAACTACTGAAACAGAAGTAAGAAAGAGACGGTCTAGTTCCTATCATGTTTCTATGGATTTGTTGGAAGATCCTACAGCAAGGCAAAGAGCAATGAGTATAGCAAGTATTTTGACCAACACCATGGAAGGTATGTCAAAAGTCTTACAGCCTAGCTACTTGGTTGTGCTTTGGTAATGATGAAATATCCATAAACTTCAAAAAAATTCTTTCTGACTTAATACCACATCATTATTATGTCTTTTACTAAATAAAATATAATCTATGTACAACACAGGCATTCTATCATCTATTGTAGATTTTTACATTTAGCATCCAGGAAGCTACTGCAAATGCAGTGTATACTTAGAATACTACTTTCATAGAGTAAATACTAAACTGTTGAAACTTGCTGTGTGCATGATATTGAAAGGAGTGTAATGAATATGCTTATCTTTATAATGGTGCTAACCCATAACCCATTTGAATTGAATTGACTGCTTGAGACACAAGTTATAAAATCCTCTGATTTAACCAGAAATGTAAATGAAAACTGTAAATTAGGGTTTGATATAACATTCTTTGAAGTAAGGTTTGCACATTTTTGCAGAACTACTCTTGCCTCTCTCTGATCAAAGTATAAATCAGCTTTCTCTTCAGTTGCATATTTCTGAGTAGTCAACATTTTGTTTAGAAATTTGGATCTTAATAAGGGCAAAATAAGATTTTGGGGACTTCATCAGTGATTGATTCTTGGCTCTGCTAAGTGTTACATGTGTTAGTTTCTGACTGTTAACTTCAGTTTCCTCATCAATAATATGTGGATAATGATGATTTTTAGGAATAAGGTTGTTGTAAAATAAAGGTATCATATATAAAGCACCTATGTACTTGATATGTAGAAGACAGCCAATAAATATTACATTATTATTTATTGTATTATCTTTGTTGTTTTTGTTAATTTACATGTGTGTGCTTTTCTGTACTCTAATTGAACCGGAAGATTAACTTCAAGAACATGGAAAATACTTTCATATAAAATATGTTCTACCCTCCCTCCTTTCCCCTTTTCTCCTTTTCTCTTTTACACCCCCTCTTTCCAGCCCCTCCCAGGTGTGTTATGTGTGTGTGTGTGTGTGTGTGTGTGTAGATGTGTCAAAGGAAAAAGATGGAAAATGAGGAGAATGAGAGAGAACAAGTGCACATGACTTTCTTTTATTGTTTTTATTGATTTTCAGAAAGAGAGACACAGAGGGAGACATCAATTTTTTGTTTTACTCATTTATTCATTCATTGGTTGCTTCTTGTATGTGTCCTGACTAGAGGTTGAACCCCCAACCTTGGAGTACTGGAACAATGCTCTAGTCAACTGAGCTACCCAGCCAGAGCCTGTGCACATGCCTTATCTTTAGTTATAGTTTCTCTTGATATTAGATTTTTGGAATAATTATTTTCCAGTCTGAGAAGAAAAATCCCACACTAACAATAGCACCAAAAACCTAAAACTCACAAACAGAAAAACATAGTGTAGATGACAGTATAGATCACAGACATGTCAGTATTACAACACCCAACTTTCATAATGTCCTAATGCAGTATCAGAAATCTTTTCACTGATTTCTATGGAATATTAAACTCAGTACGTTCTTCCCCAACCTCGCCTGCGTTAGCTTGCACTCCCTCTTCCCCCCCAGCTGCCAGTAGCTTGCTCCTCCCTGTCCCTCCAGGTAAATCTTTTGAAGATTCTCTGGTCTCCTGCTCCTTGCCATAGCAAAACCACTGAGAGGAACCTGCCAGTGGTTCTGCTACCGATGTCAGCAGCATGTCTGCTCCCTAAAGCAAGAAGTAGAGAAGGAGACAGGGTAAGTCTCAATCAACAGTCCTACTTTGCACTTCTGGTAGCATTAAGTTTGAGCTAACATAAGAAAACCTGAGAAAACATGATCCCACCACAAGATCAAACTTGTGCACCCATTAAGATACAGAGTCCCAAATGAGTTCACCCACAGCACCTTCCGTGGGAATGTGTTGCACCGCCTTGTGTAGGAAGAAAGGATGTCCTCAAAATAAGTGTAACTGAGATAGCAGGAGACTGAACGTTTGATTTTATTATCTGCAGAGCTTTCGACCTTATGCTTTTGTGAGGGACACTGGCTAAGTCTTCATTCATTTTTCATTGCTTGTATGGACTAAAAAGCTTACTTTTCTTTATTCAATTATAGCTGAACACTTTGACTATGACATTTGATCAAAGTTTGTTTGGCAATAGTTGGTATACACATGCATACTAGAGTTGTCTTTTATATTGATGTATAGTTCTTCTTTTTGTTTGTTGTTGTTACTGATAATGGTGAAAAGCTTTCTTAAGTTGACATAATGTTTATTTGGGGATCCTTTAAGTCTAATTATGATTTAGTTCACCTTTTCTTGTTATGAACCAGGCTTGTTGATTCGGCTGGCAACCTTTGTTTTTCTTCTGTTGAACTATAGCCAAGTCTCCATTGTCCAGGGTAATGAATAGCCTCCTACTTAGTGAAACTGTAGGAGGTGAGCAAAAATGCATTATTTGCCTTTCAAGCCTTTCAAAATGCTAAATCCAGATTGGAATATTTTCCCTGGTCACAGCCTTGGGAAGGATAGTGGGAAGGTGAGTTAGAAGCACCTGAAGAGTTGAGTAGGGCCAGTGAAAGTGCAGACTGGGCTGTAATGGATTCTCAGCATGGATAACCCACACAGGAATAATGGAGTGATGGCTGTAGTTCTCTCCTGAGCGCTCTGTTGTTTTAAAATATAAAATCCTCTTTTCTTGCCATGAATAATTGAACAATTTTATTTTAGAACTTAAACAGCTTTGCTACACTTTTTCCTGGTGTCAAGAAGAATAACAAGAGCTGAATTTCCACTTTTGAACTATTCCTTGTTTTCCCTACACAATTACTATTTTCTTCTGTTCATCTAATAAATGACAGGTAGCATTTAAAAAATACTCTGTACATAGACAAGGAGATTTCTTGTTTCTCTTTTGTTATTTATTATAGATGATAATATCTTTTTATCTTCAGCATATCCATGAGGTTATTTGGGAGCCTTAAAAAGCATCTACACAATAATAGAGCATGATAATTGTATTTTTTGTCTCTGACTCATAACTCAACTGTTCTTTATTATTTACAAAATTACAATAAAAATAAATACAAATAAATTTTGTACTGTAAGAATTTCAATATCTAAAGAGACACTTGAAGAATCTATCTCTAATAGAATTTTGTTAAAAATAATCAAGAAATTAATTATTTTAGGGAAGTGTAGGCTTTATAGCATTAGTTAGTAGTGACTGTTTATCAGAAGAACAAAAAATCATTACCTGTTGTTGTGTTTGTCTATTTCATATGCTGTTTCTTCCTTTTCAAAGTTTAGTTCCTAATAGACTATATCAGGTTTAGAGGAACAGTCCAATTGCCACAATAGTAATACAGAAATGACTTATCAGAGTCAATTCTCTAAATGAAAGAAGAGTCTTTCCCTCTATTTTCATGCTAAGAAATGGTGGTCTCATTTTACAGAGCAGGTAGTTAGATGTGCAGCAATGACATTGTCAGAAAATAAGTTCTGTATGATTTTCCCACTTGAGTTGATTATGAGGTGATCTTACCAAAGAAAGAAAGTAGGTAACTTCCCACTTTCTAATTCTCCAAAATTCTTTTCCAATAGTTACTAAATTTCAGTATTTTGATTATCATCTTTAAGATCTGTGCATTTCTATCTTCTCTTTCCTATTAGCTAAAATTCTTTTTGAAATTGTTGTACCTTTTTAAAAATAAGGTATTTTACATGAAATTTTATATCATAGGTTTGGTATGATAGTTATACACTTTAAGACATAAATGCATACCATGAAAATTTATTAATTTTACATATATTCCACCTAAAGTACTCTCATATTTTACCAGTACTACATAATTCCTATTTTGTAAAACATGGATTTATTATATAGTGAGGATCCCAGTTTCCTAGAGTGGATATTTCCTCTTATTTTATACCCTCTAGTTAAATTAAAAGAAGGAATCTTATTGAGTAATAAACAATCCTATATCTAATGAGGCTTAATTAGAAACTTTATGACTAAGACTGGTGACACTGACAAACTATTTTATTAAAAGACTCACAAACATGTAATCCAAATCAACTGAGACTGAGGATAACTAATAAAAGTTTTTAGGACATCTCTTGAGTACTTATTATATAGATATATAATCTTGCTTTACCTGAAATATGGATGAATTTTTAATATACTTAACACAAGTTCTCCCTATTCATTTCTGATAGCTTGGAAGATAATTATCAGTTTAACACTGCAGATAGAATCTTGGAAACTATGCTTAGCCAAGATGAATTTGGAAAATTTACTAGTCTTTCATGTCATAGTCTTCTATGACAGCTAATCCATTATAATGTTTCCTTGCTCTACCATCAGATTTACCCATAATGCATTTTAATAATTTTAGAGTTTTGAAAAATCACTTTCAATTTAAACCAAGACTGCCTAATAGAAAGTAATCAGATTTCATGAGTAATCTAACTTTTTTCTTACAGAACTTGAAGAATCCAGGCAGAAATGTCCACCCTGCTGGTATAAATTTGCTAACATGTGTTTGATTTGGGACTGCTGTAAACCATGGTTAAAAGTGAAACATCTTGTCAACCTAGTAGTGATGGACCCATTTGTTGATCTGGCCATCACCATCTGCATTGTCTTAAATACTCTCTTCATGGCCATGGAGCACTACCCCATGACAGAGCAGTTCAGCAGTGTGCTGTCAGTCGGGAACCTGGTAAGGCTCACTGAGGGTTCCTTTTTCCTTTGAAAGACTTCATGATTGTCATAATGAATTTTACTTTCACGCTTAAGGAATATCACTCTCAAATTAAATATGAATTCATTGGCCATGTGTACCTGGACGACAAAAGTTTAAATAACAAAAATATATAGCACCACAGTTAAGCAGTACATAAATTTCAAAGATTATACAATTTGGTTCAAAATTAAATTCAAATTGATCATTCATTAGAAAGATGATTATGCGGTTATTATTTCTGTTTGAATTTCTCTTGTAAAATTAGAATTTATAAATGGTGATTTTTGCATATATTTTTACTTAAAATTTGTATTAACACTCATTGGATACATGGTAGAGTGATAAAAGTAAAGTGGTCTTTATATACAAGCAAAATGAATAAATTTATACAACAAAAATATGAGGCATATTAAGTTCTCATGCACCTTCCAAATTGATATATGAACATATGAACATATAAACAGGTTGTAATATATCCCAAAGTACCATATACAATATTTTTAGGCTCTAAAGTAATAACTATGTTTTTATTATATTCCAGATTGGTCTTAACTGATCCAATGAAAAAATTAATATATGCTTACCACTTGTTTTATACTAGGCACTGTACCAAATGGTTTACATGAAATTCTTCTCTCTAGGTTCCTACAAAGTTAGTTCTAAAGTAGATATTGTGATAGTCTGTATTTTATCATTGGGAAAACTATACCCATGAGAAACTGACAGAGCAGTGGAAGATCTGAACACTTTGTCACAGACTATGAAAGCTGTTTCAGAGACTACTAAGATATAGCCAAAAATCAAAGAACTTTATAAAACAAAAGGATAATATTACCTAGTCAAAATTATCATCTGTATAGGAATCTCTTCAGCATTATCTCCTAAAATATGAGCAAGAGATAAAATAAAGGTTTATGAATGTAGGTATTAGTAAACAGCTCAAATGGCCTTAAGCAAAAATAAGAGAATCCATTACCTCAAGTAAATAAAGTCCATTTAGACATAGCTTAAAGGTTTTAACCTGGCTGGATTCAGGTTCTCATTCAACGTCATTGGGAGTCAGTTTCTTGACCTAAATGCCTTCCAATATGTTTCCTCCATCTCTGTCTGGGTATTCTACTGATGGAAATGTGCTACATAACTTTTATCCTACCAGTATAAATCATTGAATGGAATAATGGTACTTTCTATCTAGTAGCTTTAACAGAGTCCCAATAATGGGATATTATTGGGCTAGTTGGAGTTACATAACCAGTTGTAAGCTAGTTACCCTGTTTCTAGGTTTATTATGCCTATTTGGTAAAATAAGAAGCCTATCTTATCAGTAGAGACAGTAAATGAGTATAATTATGAAGAAAAAAATTAAGTTGCTATTACCCAAAGAAGAGAGAGTAGTTGCTGGGAAAACAAACAATAAATGGACAATTCAAAGTGGGAGTTGTCTCATGTATTAAAGAAGGTAAATTTGTATTTGAGGTGAATTATGGAATAGTTATATATATATAGATATGTACCTATATATCTATATATATATATGCAGGATACACATTCTTGTCAAGTACATATGGAATATTCCCTAGGATAAGCAATATGTTAAATCATAAGATAAACTTAAGATTGAAATCATACTAAGTACTTTTTTTTCTAACAAAAAATAGAATGAAATTAGAAATCAGTAACAGAAATAAATTTGGGCCCTGACTGGTATGGCTTAGTGGATTGAGTGCCAGCCTGCAAACCAAGAGGTCACCAGTTCGATTCCCAGTCAGACCCAGTCAGGGCACATGCCTGGGTTTTGGGCCTTGTCCTCAGTTGGGGGCATGGGAGAGGTTGCCTATTAATGTATCTCTCAAATGTTGCTGTTTCTCTCCCTCTCTTTTCCCTCCCTTCTCTTCTCTCTAAAAATAAATAAAGTATTTTTAAAATAAAATAAGTTTAGAAAATTTAAAAACATGTAGAAATTTTAAAAATACTGCAGAATAACCAGTGGGTTAAAAAAGAAATTACACAAAGAAAAGATGGCGACAGAGTAGAGAGCAGTGCTGATAGCATTCTTGAGTACCAGAGTAGCTGGAGGATAGGGTAGAGAGCATGACATGTCTGCAGGTCCCTAAGAATTGGAGAAGTAAGCAGTTGGACTCAGGGGAGCACAGCCCAGAGGCTGCAGAGACCTACAGGAGAGCAGGTGAGAGTTCCAAACTGGCTGGCAGGCCAAGGTCGGCTCTGGGCCGTGGCAGCTCTCCCCAGAGGGGCATCTCTAACTGAAGCCAGCTCCAGGCTCCCTGGAGACTAGAAATCTGAGCAGTGAAGTGTGGGCAGTGAGGGCAAACGCTGGAAGGAACGAGGAATTGAACTGCAGGGGAGGGACTGTGTGAGAGCCGAGCTCTGGAGACTGAGAGAGGAAGCTCATCACTGGGCCAGAGGTGGAGGAGGAGAGACCTGCGGGGATCAGGAGCAGGGGAACAGGGAAGTGCACTGGTCGGAGTGGCGAGAGGGCTGAAAATTGTGCCCCTGTGCCACCAGGGAGAGGGTTCAGAGCCTTGGCGAGGGGGAGGGCCCAGCCCCGTGCACCCACACCAACACAGCCTCCCACGGAAACTCCAAACTGCGTGCCAGGAGCTTGCAGCTGGTGCAACTGGTCAGCCCATTGCAGGAGACAAAGGCTGTGCTGTGGACCCTCTGGGGAGCCAGGCAGGTATCACAGAGGCAGTGGTGAAAAACTCCTCAAACAGCTGGACTGCTTGGAGGGTTAGCCTTCGCCCGGGGAGCCAAGTGCTGTTAGCGGACAGGGGCTACCTCCTCCGGGAGCTGTGGGAGTGGGGCTAGCCATCACAGGAGCCAGTGAGGTTGCAGGCCACCTCACGTTGGAGCCAGGGGCCCATTGCAGGCAGGAACCTCCTCCAGGAGCTGGAGGGGGAGGAGCAGCCATAGACCCCACAGAAGCACCCTGCAGATCTTCACACAGAACCAGTGAGAGAAGGGAGGGCCCCAAAATACCAGCAGCACAGAAACCCAGCTAGGCTACTGGAGGCCCAGCTTACCTGGGGGCTGACACTCACAATCAGCCCTGACTGTGACAACCATAGGCTCTGCCACCCCAAGACCACATAGACTGTAGACTGCAGAGACCTGACCAAGAAAAAGAGGCAGACTTGGGAAATGGATTGCTGCTAATCTTAAGCACCTGAGTTACACTGAGAGCTACATGAACTATTAATCCCTAACGAGCAGCTCAAAAACAAAGTATGAGAAAGGATAGAAGGAGTGTCTCTCAATCAGCCAACTGGAAGGAAAGGAGGAACATACACAACCAATCCAAAATACAACCAGACAGCCCAAGTTAATGACATAAAGGCCACCCCAAGAATAACAAGTTGAGAAAATCTAGGAGACTGCAATACTGAACTCCACAAATCTCCTAACACAGAAGGGTGCTCCACAAAGGCAGGAAAGCAAAGCAGATTAATCTAAGGAAAAAAAAAAAAAAAAACAAGCAACAACAGACACCCAAAATGGAAAAAAAAAAGAATCAGTCCATCACCAAAAGGAAAGGAAGAATCCCCAGAAAGATCACTAAATGAAACAGAGGCAAACAAACTATCAGATATGGAATTCAAAAGAATGATGATAGAGAAGCTCAATGAGCTCAGCCAGCTCAAAGAAAACTATAAACAACTCCAGGGGAACTACAAAGAACTCCAGGGAAGTTACAAGGAACTTACTGAGAGGTACACCAGCATCAAAAAAGGACCTAGAAACTATCAGTAAGAGCCAGGAGAAAATGAAGAATACAATTTCTGAATTGAAGAATACAGTAGAAGGAACCAACAGTAGGCTAGAGGAAGCAGAGGATTGGAGTAGCAAGTTGGAGGACAACGTAGAAAAATATTCCAAGACTACAAGAAAATGAAAAAAGGCTAAACAAGAATGAAGAGGTTTTAAGAGAGCTGCAGGTCAATATGAAATGCAATAACATCCATATCGTAGGGATACCAGAAGAAGAAGAGAAACAAGGAATGGAAAACTGTTCAAAAAAGTAATGATAGAAAATTTCCCTAGCATGATGAGTGAAAACATTACTCAAGTTCAGGAAGTACAGAGGGTCCCAATGAAGATCAACCCAAACAGACCAACTCCAAGACACATTATAATTAAAATGGCAAATTTCAAAGAGAGAATCATAAAAGCATTAAGAGAGAAACAGCAAATAACATATAAGGGGGCTCCAATAAGGCTATCAAATGATTATTCAACAGAAACAATTCAAGCCAGAAGCGAATGGCAAAAAGTATTCTAAGTAATGGAAAGCAAAGGCCTGCAACCAAAAACACTCTACCCAGCAAGGCTGTCATTCAAAATGGAAGAAGAAATAAGGAGTTTCCCAGACAAAAGAAGACTAAAAGAATACACCTCTACCAAACCAGCATTGCAAGGAATGCTAAACGGTCTGCTTTAAAAAGAAAAAAAAAAAAAAGAAGAAACAGAGAGAGCCAAAGAGGAACACAGGTACGAAGTGGGAGAATGGCAATACATAACTATCAATCAATAATAACCCTAAATGTAAATGGATTAAATGTGCCAATCAAAAGACATAAGGTAGCCCACATATATTCTGTGTTTGAGAGACCCACCTCAGAACAAAAGATCAACACAGATTGAAAGTGAAGGGATGGAAAAATATACATCAAGCAAATGGACATGAAAAATCTATTTCAGACAAAATAGATTTTACAATGAAGGCCATAAAAAGAGATAAAGAGGGACATTTCATAATACTTAGGGGAACAATCCATCAAGAAGAAATAACTCTGGTAAACATATATGCACCCAATGTAGGAGCTCCAAAATACATAAGAAAAATCTTGGAGGACATCAAGAAGGATATAGACAAGAACACACTAATAGTAGGGGATTTTAATATCCCACTATCAACAACAGACAGATCTTCCAAACAAAAAATCACTAAAGATGTTGTAGCATTGGACTCAACACCAGGGAGACAAACAGCCCAATTAAAAAATGGGCAAAGGACCTGAACAGACAACTCTCTGAGGAAGATATACAAAGGGCCCAGAGGCATATGAAAGAATGCTCAACATCACTAGTCATCAGAGAGATGCAAATTAAAACCACAATTAGATACCGCCTCACCCCTGTCAGAATGGCAATCATCAACAAATCAACAAACAACAAGTGTTAGTGAGTATGTGGGACAAAGGGAACCTTGTTGCACTGTTGGTGGAAATGCAGGCTGGTGCAGCCACTATGGAAAACAGTATGGAGTTGCCTTAAAAAACTAAAAATGGAACTGCCTTTTGATCCAGCAATTCCACTACTTGGACTATACCCAAAGAATCCTGAAACACCAATTCATAAGAACCTATGTATTCCTATGTTCATAGCAGCACTATTTACAATAGCCAAGTGGTGGAAACAGCCTAAGTGCCCATCAGTGGATGATTGGATCAAAAAACTTTGGTACATTTACACAATGGAATACTACACAGCAGAAAGAGAGAAGGATCTCCTACCCTTTGCAACAACATGGATGGAACTGGAAAGTATTATGCTTAGTGAAATAAGTCAGTCAGTGAAGGACAAATACTATATGATCTCACCCATTACAGGACAATAATGAACAAAACTAACAACAAGCAAAACAGAACCAAATATATGAATACAGTGAATAGGCCTTCAATGGTTAGGGGGAAGGGGGTTGGGTGGAGGGGGGAGGAAGAGGCAAGGAAGGGGAGCAGTTTAGACAAGAACTTAGTATAAAGGAACCATGGACATGGACAGCAGGTGGGATTGACTTTGAGGGGGAATGGTTGGGTGGGGAAGGGGACAGAGGGGAGCAAAAATGGGATGGATGTAATACAACAACAATAAAATTAAAAAAGAAAAAAAAAGATGCTGTGGCATTGAGCAACACTCTAGAGGAAATGTACCTAACTGATACATACTGAGCCTTTTACCCCAAAGAAGCAAAATACACATTCTTTTCAAATGCACATGGAACATTCTCTAAGATAGACCATATGGTAGGTCACAAGACAAGCCTCCACAAATACAGTAAAATTGAAATCATACCAAGCATCTTCTTAGATCGCAATGGCTTGAAACTAGAAACCAATCTCAAGGGAGAAATACAAAAATACTCTAACTCATGAAGACTGAATAACATGCTTTTAAATACTGAATGGGTTAACAATGAGATCAAAGATGAAATCAAAAAGTTCCTGAAAACAAATAACAATGAACACACAACGGTCCAAAAACCTATGGGACACAGCAAAGGCAGTGCTCAGAAGGAAATTTATAGCAATACAGGCCAACCTAAAAAGGTCACAAGAAGTTTATTAAAACAACCTAACCACAAAGCTGCAAGAACTAGAGGAGCAACAGCAAACAAAGCCCAGAGCAAGTAGAAGGAAGGAAATCATCAAGATCACAGCAGAACTAAATAACTTAGAGACTGAAACTATGATTTGAAGAATCAACAGGTCCAGGAACTGATTTTTTGAAAAAATAAACAAAATTGACCTTTATCCAGACTCCTCAAGAAAAAGAGAGAGGACCCAAATAAACAGAATTAGAAATGACAGAGGAGAAATCACAACTGATACTTCAGAAATACAAAAGATTGTAAGAAATTATTACAATTAACTATATGACAAGAAATATGACAACCTGGGTGAAATGGACACATTTCTAGAAATGTATAATCTACCAAAACTGAACCCAGAAGAAGCAGAAAGCCTGAATAGGCCAGTAACAACTAGTGAAATTAAAGAAGTAATCCAAAATCTCCCAAAGCACAAAAGCCCTGGACCAGATGGATACCCAGGTGAATTTTACCAAACATTTAAAGAAGAACTAACTCCTATCCTCCTCAACCTATACCAAAAAATACAGGAAGATGGAAGACTCCCAAACTCTTTCTATGAGGCCAGTATTATTCTAATCCTAAAACCAGGGTAAGACAAAACTAAGAAAGAAAGCTACAGGCCAATATCTCTGATGAACATAGATGCTAAAATTCTCAACAATATATTGGCCAACCAGATTCAGCAGTACATTACAAAGATCATACACCATGATCAAGTGGGTTTCATCCCAGGGATGCAAGGATGGTACAACATTCGTAAATCAATAAATATAATACACCGCATCAACAAATTGAAAGATAAAAACCATATGATCATATCAATAGATGCTGAAAGAGCATTTGATAAAGTACAGCAACCATTTATAATAAAAACCCTCAGCAAAATGGGAATAGAGGGAGCATACCTCAACATCATAAAGGCCATCTATGAGAAACCTGAAGCCAACATCATACTCCATGGGCAAAAATTAAAAGCTTTCCCCCTCAGATCAGGAATGAGATAAGGCTGTCCACTTTCTCCACTTCTGTTCACCATCATCTTGGAAGTTCTAGCTATATCCATCAGAGAAGAAAAAGGAAGCAAAGGTATCCAAATTGGAAAGGAGGAAGTCAAACTGTCATTATTTGCAGATGATATGATAGTGTACATACAAAACCCAATAGGCTCCACCAAAAACTTACTCAACCCAATTAGCAAATTTAGCAAAATAGCTGGGTATAAAGTCAATATCCAGAAATCAAAAGCATTTTTGTATACCAATAATGAAACATCAGAAATAGAAAGAAGAAAACAAATCTCATTTACCATAGCAACAAGAAAAATAAAGTACCTAGGAATAAACTTAACCAAGGAGGTAAAAAAGCTGTACTCAGAAAACTACAGAACATTGAAGAAAGAAATTAAGGAAGATACAAATAAATGGAACCATATACCATGTTTGTGGATGGGAAGAATTAACATCATTAAAATGTCCATACTACCCAAAGCAATCTATAGATTCAATGCAACCCCAATTAAAATACCAATGACAGACTTCACAGAACTAGAAAAAATACTTCAAAAATTTATATGGAGCCAAAAACACCCACGAATAGCCACAACAATCTTGAGAAAGAAGAACAAGGTAGGAGGAATCGCTATACTGGACATCAAACAATACTACAAGGCTACTGTCATCAAAACTGTCTGGAACTGGCATAAGAATAGACATATAGATCAATGGAACAGAATAGAGAGCCCAGAAATAAACCCAGGACTCTATGGTCAATTAATATTCAACAAAGGGGGAAGGAACGTAAAATGGAGTGAAAACAGCCTCTTCAACAAGTGGTGTTGGGAGAACTGGACAGCAACATGCAAAAAGATAAAACTAGACCACCAACTTATACCATATACCAGAATAAACTCAAGATGGCTAAAGAATTTAAACATAAGGGTCCTGGAGAAAAATATAGGCAGTAAAATTTTTGATATCTTATGCCAAAATATGTTTACTGATACTTCACCAAGGGCAAAGGAAATAAAAGAACAAATCAACAAATGGGACTATATCAAACTGAAAAGTTTTTGTTCAGCTAAAGAAAACACCAGCAGAATTCAAAGGGAACCAACTGTATGGGAAAACATAATTGCCAAAGATACCTCAGACATGGGTTTGATCTCCAAAATATATAAAGAACTAATGCAACTCAACACCAGTTAAAGCCCAGTTAAAAAATGGGCAAAAGACCTAAACAGACAACTCACTGAGGAAGACATACAAAGGGCCCAGAGGCATATGAAAGAATGCTCAACATCACTAGCCATCAGAGAGATGCAAATTAAAACCACAATTAGATACCACCTCACATCTGTCAGAATGGCAATGATCAACAAATCAACAAACAACAAGTGTTGGTGAGGATGTGGGACAAAGGGAACCTTGTTGCACTGTTGGTGGAAATGCAGGCTGGTGCAGCCACTATGGAAAACAGTATGGAGTTGCCTTAAAAAACTAAAAATGGAACTGCCTTTTGATCCAGCAATTCTACTACTAGGACTATACCCAAAGAATCCTGAAACACCAATTCATAAGAACCTATGTACTCCTATGTTCATAGCAGCACTATTTACAATAGCCAAGTGGTGGAAACAGCCTAAGTGCTCATCAGTGGATGATTGGATCAAAAAACTTTGGTACATTTACACAATGGAATACTACACAGCTGAAAGAAGGAACTCCTAACCTTTACAACAACATGGATGGAACTGGAAAGTATTATTCTTAATGAAATAAGTCAGTCAGTGAAGGACAAATACCATATGATCTCACCCATTACAGGACAATAATGAACAAAACAAACAAGAAGCAAAACAGAACCAGATATATCAATACAGTAAATAGGCCTTTAGTGGGCAGGGGGAAGGGGGTTGGGAGGAGGGGGGAGAAGAGGCAAAGAAGGGGAGCAGTTCAGACAAGAACCTAGTATGGAAGTACCATGGATATGGACAATATGTGGGATTGACTTAGTGAGGGAATGGGTGGGTGGGTGGGGAAGGGAACAGAGGGGAGCAAAATGGGATGGATATAATACAACAACAATAAAATTAAATTAAAAAATAAATCTCAATAAAAATTAGAAAATAAGAGTGAAATGAAATGCACCAAATGGAAACTATGGAGTGCAGATAAAACAGTGCTTTTAGTAAAATTTATGCCATAAATGCCTATAGTAAAAAAAAGAAAAATATCTCAAATCGATAATCCACCTTACTCTTAAGCAACTGAAAGAAAGAAGAGTGAACTAAACCCTAAGCTAATGGAAGAAAAGAAATAATAAAGAGTGAAAATGAATGAAACTGAACATAGGGGAAAAAATAGAGAAAATCAGGAAACTCAAAAGTTGACTCTCTGAAAAGATCAATAGAAATGGCAAATCTTTAGCTAGAGGTACATAAATAAAAGACTCAAATCAATAAAATCAGGATTAAAGAAGGAAAAGGGCACCTTGCTATAAACTTTACAAATATAGAAAAGGAGCATAAGGAATATTATAAATAATTGTATGCCAACAAAATAAGTAACATAATATGCCAACATATTAAATAGCAGTAAGTGTTATTAAATAGCTCATACTAGCAAGAGAAACAGAGTCCAAGGGGAAAAGATGGCTGCTGCTCCCACAACAAAAGCTAGGGAGCAGTTTGAAAAGAGTTGAGGCAGAAAATAGGATGCCTAAGCCTGAATTCTAAGTATGTAGAGGCTGGAACTCTTTGGCAATAGAACTACATAGTTCTTTATGCATCCCATGCCCTATTAGCATGTTAAATCTCCACAGAGGAGTGCATTTTTTTTCTATTTTAATGAAGGTAAGGTCAGAAAGTGGCCATTCTGGAGCCTAACTGCCCCTGCATTAGGACTGGGAAAATCCCTTTGCTGGATAAAGTGGTACCTGCTGCCTCTTTGTCTGGCACTAATTAGGTACAGGGTTTGAGGGGCAATTGACAGAAATCTCAGTCTTCTCTAGGAGAGGCTCAGCATATCTCAGATATGTTTGTAAGAAAATTGCAGATGCCTTAAGAAAGGCTTGTCCAACTTAAAGCAAATCAGTAGAAATGATCCACTTTGAACAGCAGGAAAAAAAAACTAAAATAAGAAATAAACTTGAGTCTCGCTAATCTGTAGAATAATTTTGAGTTGTCTAATATTGGTGTAAGGGAGACCCAGGATGAGAAAAGAAAGTGGGAATGGAAGAAAATAAATATTTTTTAAAAAATTGGTTAAAAATTAAAAAAAAAATTATTATTGAAAAGTATTCATTTAGACAGCCAAAGGGAAGAAAATCAGGGGCTGGGTGAAGGTGGGCAAAGGCAGGGGAAATGGGGACATCTGTAATAGAGTCAACAATAAAAATAAAGAAGAAAAATAAATAAATAAATTATAGAATTTCAGTGAACATCAAAAAGATAAATATAAAGCAAACTACATGGAGCACAACTTAGTCAAGCTGCTGAAAAGAAACTTTGAAACAGCCAGAAGAAAACTATTTTAAACAGACATGTCCCACAAATCAATATTTCAGCTAAAGACAGACCACACCTAAGATGGAGGTCCCATAAGATTATAACGGATTTGAAAAATTTCTCTCACTAAAAATTTCTCTCTCATAGCCACAGTAATGTCATAGCACATTGTATTACATTACGCAAAAACATACCATTGTGTTTCAGTTGCCTACAGTCTTCAGCAAAATAATATGCTGTACCAGTTTGTAGCCTAGGAGTTGTAAGGGAACTGAATTTGTTATTCCAAAATATATCTCTTTTGTATAAGGGTTATTTTAGGCTAGTTAATTTTAAGAAACAGTTGACAATGAAGAGGCTTTGTAAACTGAGTAGAAGTTACCCTTTGTAAAAGACATTTTCCCTTGTAAGAAAATTTTAATTTAAAAGGTGCTTCTCTGCTGTACCTTTTACAGAGGGGGATGACCTTATCTCTAGAAATTCTTATCAATGCAGAAGACAAGGACTTAAATTTACCCTTACCCTTGTTTACTGTGTGTGTGTGTGTTTTTTTTAAAGATTTTATTCATTATTCTTAGAGAGAAGGGCAAGGAGGGAGGAAGAAAGGGAGAGAAATATCAATGTATGTTTGCCTTTCACCTGCCTCCAGCTACAGACTTGGCTGGAGACCTGGCTTGCAACCTGGTTACTGCCCTGACTGGGGCATCAAATAAGCGACCTTTGGGTTTGTAGGCCAGCACCAATCCACTGAGCCACCAGCCAGGGCTACATTTACTGTGCTTTTTCTGGTAACAGTTTACAACAGACTTCCCCAAAGGCTAATATTGTGTTTTTTCTCTAACTGGAGATGGTGTTTAAGGTGGTGGCTTTAGCAAGTTACTCAGTTTTCTTGGGTGGCCTATGTATACATTTTTAAACATTTGTTTGTTTTCTCCTGTTAATCTCTTCTATTGCAGGGATGTCTCAGCCAAGAACCCAGAAGGGTAGAGTAAAAATTATTTTTCTTCCTCTACAGAGCAATAGGCTATATAGCCTAGGTATGTGGTAGGCTATATCACTAGGCTTGGTAAGTGCACTTTCTAGGGCTGGAGAACAACAAAACTGCCTTAGGACACATTTCTCAGAATGTATCCTTGTCCAGCAGCATATGGCTGGAATACACAAGGGACTAACAGAAACAATTCAGGCTCTAAGAAGGTGGCCTGATGAAAGAAAAAAAAAATTCAAAGTTAGCCCATTTTCCTGCAGTGAACCTATCAAAAGCTAATGTGAAATAAAGAATTATGATATCAACAAAAACAAAGAAGTTATTACACTGGAATTATGCCATAAGAAATGCTAAAAAGGCCTAGCTGGTGTGGCTCAGTGGATTGAGAGCCAACCTGCAAACCAAAAGGTTGCTGGTTTGATTCCCAGTCAGGGAAGATGCCTTGGTTGTGGGTCAGGTCCCCAGTTGGGGGCCTGTGAAAGCAGGCAACCAACATAGATGGTTGCCCTTTCTTCCAGTACTAGGCCATTGTTAAATTTGTTTCACTCTATGAAGGAATCAACTTCTATATCCTTATAACCCATGTCCAATTTCAAGAATTAAATTCTGACCTTCTCTGTGGCACCCTGGATGCTGTAGAGAAAGTCGTTTGTGATGCCAAGCTTGACAAGGCCAAGATCTATGATATTGTCCTGGTGGGAAGTTCTATCAGTATCCCCAAGATTCAGAAGTTCCTACAGAACTTTGTTAATAGAAAAGAGCTGAATAATAGCATCAGTCCTGATGAGGCTATTGCTTATGGTATGAGGCTCTGTCTAGGCAATCATTCTGTCTGGAGATAAATACAAAAATGTTTAAGATTTGTTGCTGTTGGATGTCACTCCTCTTTCCTTTGGTATTGAAACTGGTGGTGGAGTCATCACCGTCCTCAAGTACAATAGTACCATATCTACCAAGCAGATACAAACCTTCACTAACTGCTCTGACAACCAGCCTGATGTGTTCATTCAGTATTATGAAGGTGAGCAGGCCTTGACCAAGGTTAACAACCTGCTTGGCAAATTTGAACTCATAGGCATACCTCCTGCACCTTGTGGTATGCCTCAGATTGAAGTCATTTTTGATATTAATACCAATGGCATCCTCAATGTCTCTACTGTGGATAAAAGTACAGGA
The DNA here is from genome assembly GCA_004026585.1 of Noctilio leporinus. Lineage (NCBI taxonomy): Eukaryota > Metazoa > Chordata > Mammalia > Chiroptera > Noctilionidae > Noctilio > Noctilio leporinus. The sequence goes on along the minus strand of PVIW01004152.1, from coordinate 26,171 downwards.
AAAGAGAACAAGATTACTGTTACTACTGACAAGGGTCATCTGAGTAAGGAAGATATTGAGTCCATGGTCCAGGAAGCTGAGAAGGTCAAAGCTGAAGATGAGAAGGAGCAGGACAAGGGTGTCTTCCAAGAATTCCCTTGAATCTTATGTGTTCCACAGGAAAATAACTGTTAAAGATGAAAATATTCAAGGCAAGATTAATGATGAGGACAACCAGAAGATTGTTGACAAGTGCAAGGAAATTACCAATTGGCTTGGTAAGAATCAGACTGTGAAAAAGGAAGAGTGTGAACATCAGCAGAGAGAGCTGGGAAAAATCTGCAACTTCATCATTACCAAGCTGGACCAAAGTGCAGGAAGCATACGCAGAGGAATGCTGAAGGGCTTGCTCCATGAGAGAGCACCTCTATCTGGTGGTGCTTCCTCTGGGCCCACATCAAAGAAGTTGATTTAGCCAAGCTTGAGCATAGAGTCTGCATTGTTCCACACAAAATAAACAACCTCAATTTGCAGCAACTTCTATGGCAGTTTTAAAAGTTGATCTGCTGAAATAATTGAGCATTCTTGATATTTGAATATGAAATATGTAATAGGAAAAGGAAATAATGCACTTTGTAAGTACTGTATTGTAAAGTGGAAGATGTGATGTCTTAAGTAAAACTACTTAAAATTGGCATACACCGCCCCTCCCACACACACACACAAACAATGCTAAAGGAATTTTTTTTCAAACTGAAGGGAAAAAACATATTAGATGGAAATTTAAATATGGGAATGATAGCCACTAGAAATAAATAAATGTGAATAGATAGAAAATGCTTCTTTTTCTTAATTTCTTTAAAAGATTACTGTTTAAAGCAAGGTTTTATAACATATGTAAGAGTAAAACATTAAAATATTAGCAAATTGGAGTAACAAAGATTTCTTGGAAAAGAGACAAAACTGCAATATATTATCTAAATATCCATATAATAGTCAAACATTGGAATTCTACTCTATAATAAAAGAGCAATAAACTGGTAATACTTACATGGGTGAATTTCAACTTGAAATATTAAAAAATATGTGGAAAATTCAGTAAGACTCTTGCTTGGTTTTCTGAGTTGGCTACCAAGGTAGAAAGTATTCCATTTACATGTACTGAGTTAGAAAATATCAGAAGAGAAGCAAAATTGTACAGAAAAAGTGGTAAGGTGAGTTTTGGACCTGTTCAATTGGAGGTACCTGTGAAATAGTCATCCAGTGGAGGTGTTGAATAGGTAGACAGGTATGTATCTCCGGAGATCAGGAGGTATGCTAGAATTGAAAAATAGATCTCAAAATTTCAACACTATAAAAGGAAAATCAGAATAAGAAAGTCTAGGACAGAGACCTCTGAACAAATTCAGTACTGAATAATTTGTTAGAGGAAGAGAAATATTCAGGGAAGTGTAGATCACCGATACAAAATAGAAAATATTTTTAAGGAACAGAAAACAATATGAAGAACTTCTAAAGAGGCAAGCAAGATAATTACTAAAATTTTCAATTGAACTTAGCAATGGTGATGTTAGTTATGTTGGTGACAATTGATTAAAGCAGTTTCTGTTGACTAAGAAAGTTGAAGTTGTTGAATAAGTTGAAGAAATGGAAGTAACAAATATAGACAAATAAACCCTCTTAAGGAAGTTGGGCTAGGAGCAGAAGCCTAGATGGTGGTAGTTAATAGGGGAAGTAGAATGTATGGAGAGTTTTTTTAATGACATTGGTGGTATTTTTAAGGTTAAGAAAAACTGTAGTCATTGGCAGGAAGAGATGGAAATAACAGGTTAATTGAGAAAGCAAATTCTTTGTGAAGTCCAAAGGAAATATATGACATAGTTGGAGAAATGAGAACAAAGCAGAGATATTTCTTTTAATTGTTAATAAGACGATAAAAAGCAAACAATGGGTATACATATAATTTAATAGATATGAGGAAATGAAAAAGTTCAGGTTGTCTGACTTCCATGATCTCCAAGACATAGATGTGCTAAGAGTGGAAGATAAAAGAAAATGGTTCAAGATATGTGAAGAAGAGAGAAAGTGTGAAGCAGTTAGTTATACAGAAAGAAAATGGAGAAAGAAAAATGCTACTTCTTGTGGCCTGGATTTTGCAGGTTTTTTGTTTGTTTGTTTGCTTTGTTTTGTTTTTTAGCATTCTTACCATCTGAAGGGTTAGGGGTAAACCAATTTTTAAAATACAGAATTGTGATTTGTTGGGAATAAATTAAATTGCTCAGTAGTTATTTATGTTTTTAAAATTATTTACTCATGTAATAAACATTTCTCATTTAGGTCTTCACTGGGATCTTCACAGCAGAAATGTTTCTCAAGATAATTGCCATGGATCCATATTATTACTTTCAAGAAGGCTGGAATATTTTTGATGGTTTAATTGTGAGCCTTAGTTTAATGGAACTTGGTTTGGCAAACGTAGAAGGATTGTCAGTTCTTCGATCATTTCGGCTGGTAAATTAACTGGGAGTATCCATAATATTTTTATAATTAATTTAATTAGTTCTCACCCTTTCTAGCAACAGTTATGAAATTTCACATGGTTATATTATTTGAATACACTTTTAAAACAAACCACATTGCCCCTAAAGCAAATGGTAATTTTGTTTATGTCATAGCTTAAATGGATAGATTAACTATATTCAAATAAATGGCCAATTTTTGCTTAGTAATTAAATGGCAGGGCTAATGGGAAGGAAGAAAAAAGGGAGTCATAGATAAACCCAAATCACAGTTAAATAACACAACATTCATCTCTGTTATGTGAGGTTTGTTGAACTATGCACAGACTTGGTTGGAACTTGGGATGGGCTCACTTTTCTATCAGAAGCCTAGGAATTAGAGAATTGCCCACTTCACCCCATAGAAGTCAAGACTCAGGACTGGGTAGAGTATACTCTACCCAGGGAAACAGAGCTCTCCACATATCTGCTGCATCAGCTAGATCGGGATGTCACCAAATCCACTCTTCAAGAAGAGTTACCTGTATGATATTTTGTTAATTTTAAAGATCTTTAAAGATCATTTGAACCTATAGTTTGTAAGTATATGTACTTTGAAAATTAAGAAACTAAAGGTCACTTGACACATCTTCATTTAAAGTTTGATATGCTTTATTGCACTGTTTGAGTTACTTTGAGTTAGCTCCAACTTTTTGTGATTTATTGTCAAGTAGCAGAGATTGTAGGTAGTTTTAAAGACAGGATCCTAGGTAACTTATCTTAAAGATGGTTGGTCTCAAGATATTGTGAGGTCTATTTAGAATTTCCCTTAATACTTTCAAAGTTCACATTTGTGTTGAGATCCTTAGAGCTGTGGTTTTTTTCCCTAGTCTTCACAAAGAGTTATGGATCTAATTTGAAGCCTGGAAGATGCAAAAAATAGAACAAAAATTAGAATGATTATATAAAAGTAAATATGGCAATTAATTAAAAAAAATATTTGGTAAATCTCCATGTTAATGGGATACATTTTGAGATAATAGGAGCATATCATTAGCATCTTGCTTAGAGTGTCAGACTCTTGCATTAATTATTCTCTAGGAATATATTAAAATTATGGTGCTTATATTTAATCCTTTGAGTCACTCAGATGTCATAAAATAATGCACTACTTTTAAACAGACATTTATTAAAACATCACAAATAAAGTGCAGCTAATTGTTTAACCATAAATGGTATTTTAGAAAATTCTATAGGCTAAACAACCAATGTATCAGACACGTGGTGGAGAGTCATTTGCACACTTTAATGAATTGTTGATTAAATCTTTAAAATACAGCTTAATATTATAGAAACTAAAGATATAGGAAGATGAAAGCAATCTAAAGATTTTTTAAATTAGTTGTTTTTTCTCTTGTATCTTGTATAATTTAAGTTTTAATTTTGTCTGCACTGTTGCATTTTAGCATGCTATTTCAAATACAGCGATAAAATATATCCACTTTGGGCTTTTAAATAATGAGAGCTTTTACTTCTCTGAAACAGTCTCAGTTAATTAATAAGCATTAACCTTAAATACCTCAGTTCCATATAGAAAAACAGTATTACATATAGTGATGTAAGATTCTGAGATATTTGGTATACCTTATTCTTAAAATGCCAATAAAAACTGTATAATTATTTTATTTATAAAATAGACCATTTCTAAATGAATGATACCCTATGCTATCAAATAAACTAATACATTTAATAGATAATAGTGTGAAACAAAAATAATCCATCATCCTATAATTGAGATATTGTAGATTTTCTACGTAAATAAATTTATAAATTCAGAAGACAGAACAGTAACAGCATTTTTCATTTCGTTTCCAGCTCCGAGTTTTCAAGTTGGCAAAATCTTGGCCCACTCTGAATATGCTAATTAAAATCATTGGTAACTCAGTGGGGGCCCTGGGAAACCTCACTTTAGTGTTGGCCATCATCGTCTTCATTTTTGCCGTGGTCGGCATGCAGCTCTTCGGCAAGAGCTACAAAGAATGTGTCTGCAAGATTTCTAATGACTGCGAACTCCCGCGTTGGCACATGCATGACTTCTTCCACTCCTTCCTGATTGTGTTCCGTGTGCTGTGTGGCGAGTGGATAGAGACCATGTGGGACTGCATGGAGGTTGCTGGCCAAACCATGTGCCTTACTGTCTTCATGATGGTCATGGTCATTGGAAACCTGGTGGTACGTAAAAACATTTTTCTCATTTTCAGCAAAATGTAACCATTATATAGTTTTATAATATACCCATATAAAACTATGTCCAACTGAGCAACGTTTATATGTTTTTTTCTTTTCCAAGGCCATTTCCAATCCTCAATTATTCAGCATGGCAAGCCAGGTAGAGACTATTGGAATTTATCTATTATTTTTAGAAAATTCTAATTATTTATTTTATTCTTATTGAGATATAATGGATAAATATAACAAAAACATTTTTCATGTCAGATGGGTAATAAGCCAATATCATAACAAGGTTTGAAGGAGGCACATCTCATACAAGAGTGTGAACACCCAGTCATCATGCTTATGAACTACAAAAGGATCTGCAACATAAACCCTTAACGTACCTTTTGAGTCAAAGTTGTTCTTCATCACTAATACTGTTCCTATTCCATGGAGAGGGCCATTTCTGGCTCTTTCAGTTCTTGTACTAAAGCATAGAAAGGTTATTAAGAACAATCAAGAAAAATTTCCTAGTAGACAAGAACATTACATTAATAAATATTAGGCAATCAAGTCCAAAAAGCAATATGGCAGCAATATTCAGTTTTATTATGGGTAAAACCAAAATTAAGGCTTTTTTCTCTTTTATCTATTTTTCATCTAAATAATAGATCAAAGACAAATCATAATAAAATATAGATTTATTGGCAAATTCCAGGTATAAAGAAGCAGATCTCAGTATGAATACCAGCAACCATGGTATAGCAGTTGAGAGATGTGTCAGTATAGACTCACAAAATTAGGTGCAGTCCTTATTGGACCTTGCATGTTTTATTACCTTTCTTACCACCATTGATTAGACTAACTAGTTAGACAAAGGAACTCTAAGCCTCATTAGTTTACTGGAAAGATAGGAATGTAGTAAGAGTACAGCATCCAACCAAGGAGGTAAAAGACCTGGACTCAGAAAACTGTAGAACACTGAGGAAAGAAATTAAGGAAGATACAAATAAATAGAAGCATATCCTGAGTTCATGGATTGGAAGAATTAACATCATTAAAATATCTATACTACCCAAACAATCTATATATTCAACACAATTCCTATTAAAATACCAATGACATATTTCACAGATATAGAAAAAATATTTCAAAAATTTATATGGAGCTGAAAAAGATCCCAAATAGCTTAGGCAATCTTAAAAAAGAAGAATCAAGTAGGAGTGGTCAGAATACCTGATATCAAACTATACTATAAAGACACTGTAAGCAAAACAGACTGGTACTAGCATAGCAACATAGATCAATGGAACAGAATAGAGAGCTCAGAAATAAACCCAGGTCTCTGTGATTAATTAATGCTTGACAAAAGGGGCAAGAATATAAAAATGGAATAAAAATAGCTTCTTTAACAAATGGTATTGGGAGATCTGGACAGGTACAGGCAAAAAAAGAAAGAAAGGAAGAAAGGAAGAAAGGAAGAAAGGAAGAAAGGAAGAAAGGAAGAAAGAAAGAAAGAAAGAAAGAAAGAAAGAAAGAAAGAAAGAAAGAAAGAAAGAAAGAAAGAAAGAAAGAAACCAGACCAATTTATACCATACACCACAATAAACTCAAGATGTATAAAAGACTTAAATGTAAGCTGTGACACCATAAAAGTTCTAGAGGAAAACATGCACAGTAAACTTTCAGATATTCCACAGCAATATTTTCACTGATATATCTCCTAGGGCAAGGGAAATAAAGGAAAGAATAAGTTTCTTCTCAGCCAAAGAAAACATCAGCAAAATGAAAAGGGAACCAACTGTATGGGAAAACATATTTGCCAATGATGCCTTGGAAAGGGTTTGACTCCCAAATATATAAAGAACTCATACAACTCAATACCAGGAAGACAGGCAAACCAAGTAAACAATGGGCAAAAGACCTGAACAGACACCTCTCTAAGGAGGACATACCGAGGGTCCATAGACATGTGAAAGAATGTTCAACATCACTAACCATCAGGCAGATGCAAGTTAAAACCACAATGAGATACCATCTCACACCTGTCAGAATGGCCATCATTAATAAATCAACAAACAAGGGCTGACAAGGATGCAGAGAAAGGGAAACTCATTGCACTGTTGGTAGGAATGTAGGCTTGTACAGCCACTGTGTAAAACATTATGGAGATACCTCAAAACATTAAAAATGGATCTGCGTTTTGAACCAGCAATCCCACTTCTAGGAATATATCTGAAAATATATATACCTCTGAAAAATTTTATATGATTTAATTTTATGCCCATGAGCATGCCTGATTACTTAGTAAATTATCTCTTTTTGAGACCACAGTGTGTTTATATTCACTAATATTTTCACTCACTCATACCAGTTAGGCCTATTTTTGGAGCTGCACATCATATATAAACTAATAGTCTTATTCATGGGAATACCTTTATTCCACAATTTTAAACGCAGTGTTAACATCATTATAGTATAATAACCATTTCTTTGTAGTATTTTCAAATGTTGTGTAAATTTGGTGCCCATGATTTTCTGAACCAAAAAATAAATAATTTGGATTTTGATCTAGTAAAAGGTGTATTTCTCTTAATTTGACAAGTTGTCTAGGTGGAAAATTGGTAAATATGCCTAAAAGTCAAATCACGTTTAAATATCTTGAAATAGTCTCTGGTTTTTAGGATAATATTATAATAAATTATTACTGTCTTAGAAAATCCAGATTACATGGGCAAGATACTTAGCACCCCAAGTAAAACTTGTTTGTTTCTTTTCAATGTACTATTATCTATGTACCTAAGATTTGTCTTTTAGAATGAAACTCAATACAGATATATTATACAATGGTTTAGTAATTTTCAATGATTAGAAAGAAAAATAATGTTAATAGAATCATTTGATATTACCCAGATTTTTATTTTATTCACTTTTTTCAGGATAGTTTATTACGAGCTAGAAAAATATCTATTACCAAAAAATTAAGTTTGAGAATAATTTTGGGAAACTTGTAGTCAAGAGCAATTGAAATGGCTGAATGTTTTGATCACCTCATTTCCTATTGTGTTTTAGGTCCTGAACCTCTTCCTGGCCTTGCTTTTGAGTTCATTCAGCTCTGACAACCTTGCTGCCACTGATGATGATAACGAAATGAACAATCTCCAGATTGCTGTGGGAAGGATGCAGAAAGGAATTGATTATGTTAAAAGAAAAATACGTGAATTCATTCAGAAAGCCTTTGTGAGAAAGCAAAAAGCATTAGATGAAATTAAACCCCTTGAAGATCTAAATAACAAAAAAGACAGCTGTATTTCCAACCATACCACCATAGAAATAGGCAAAGACCTCAATTATCTCAAAGATGGGAATGGAACAACCAGTGGCATAGGCAGTAGTGTAGAAAAATATGTCGTGGATGAAAGTGATTATATGTCATTTATAAACAACCCCAGCCTCACTGTGACTGTGCCAATTGCTGTTGGAGAATCTGACTTTGAAAACTTAAATACTGAAGAATTCAGCAGTGAGTCAGATATGGAGGAAAGCAAAGAGGTAGGAACTTTTAAATGAAAAGATAATTTTATATTATGCTTTAAACTATCAGACTACCAGATTATTTTAAAATTATATAGTTCTTTTAATAAAAAAATAAGAATTGCCTACCGATACATTTTCTGTGGCAAATTGGTGATAAATTGATGATTGATTAAGATGTAGCTGGACAAAATGCTAATTTTTCAAATATTTGTTATTTTGAATTATTGAGAACATTAATATGCAGATTAATAAGAATTTTTCTAAGTATTTAACTACAATTTTAGAATTGTGAAAATGCCTCAAGTTGTCCACTTTCTTAATTATAATTCTCCCACAATGGTGTTTTCTTTCATCTGTACTAGAAAAATACTTGGTGAGAGGGTAGTTCCAATTCTGATTTTGCTTCATGTTTGGCTCTTATTAAATACTTCAGAACAGCTTGTGATCTTACTTACTTTACATACACATGTTTATTCATTGAAAATACAATTGTAATCTTGGCTTGGTATTTACATATAACTTAATGGTTTTTGAAGTAATTAATTTTTTAAGGAAGTAAAATAGTGATGAGGAATCATCACTAATATTTTTAACCCTATTGAGTCCTGTGCATGATGTCTGAAACAAAAGCCATAATATATGATAGAATGTAAAACTGAATTTACCAACCATAATAGGAGTCTTCGTAATAGAAAGTATTTTTTTGATTTATCAGAAGAGTTTAAATACCAGAGAGAGTATGGTTTTGGTTTGTGTATCGGTTAATAAGCACAGAGTAAGGGATAAAGAGAAGAAGGAATTAAAATTCTTAATGTTTAATTGTTTAACTGTACAAAAATATGGACGATTTTTCCAGACACTAAAGCTTGCATAAACAAATAAAAGTAACAACTAAAACCAAACACTTATCATTTTTATTATTTGAGTTGATTGACGAAGATGATAAAGACCTCTAATGTTCTCATTCTAAGAAAGATGCTTTGGGGGAAGGAGTTTAAAGGACTAAAAGATAAAATTTAAGTAGTGTAACAAAGTCACAATAATTAGGGATCAGTTAACAAAATTATGAGCAAATATATTTCTAAGAAGGGAAACTTAGATATTTGTCAGTACTCCTATAGTATTCTATTAAATTACCAAAGAATATGCTATTTTCCATTCTTTCTTATAAGATTTTATAAACAAGTAATTATAAGTAATTACTTATAAAACAAATTTATAAGTAATTCATTGGTTAGGTAGAAGTAGATGTTAAGTATAAATTCAGGGCAAGTTTAAATGTAGGTACTAAAATTAATATATAAGTAACACGGCTATAACTACTAGTTCCCACAAATAACTGAAATTCAAGGGGAATATTTTAAAACCTTATAGCCTGGGGTAAAGAATTAGTGTAGTTGGTGGAATTCAAATGTTTACTAATAAAACCATTATTTTGATAATTGAATATCTTAAGAGGTGGTTAATAAAATTTTAGATAACCATAGTTGAAGGAGCTATGCTGAAATAACAAGGCCTAATTTCTGGTATTGTATGTTACTAGAAATAAAATTGGATCATTGAATTCTAATATACATCCCCCTTTTTTTTGTTTTGACATTATTTCTAATGGTTAAGAATTCCCTTATGGTAAGGGAAGCCAATTTTTATTTTTATGTATTTTTAACTTTAAGGTAGCATAAGTTATAAAGAATCAAATGTTGAAGCCATTAGTTTAAACTTTCAGCTATTTGAGTATCTTCTGAGGTATGGTTAGTTGACACTGAGTCTTCTTTATTCAGAAATGTTAAAGCCTGAGGCTTTCTGTTTAAGTACTCCAAAGTAATATAAGTGAAGCTGGTACTTTGGAATTGGAGACAGAAAACTCATCTTCCCATTGTAAACAGGATTATTTCATTGCTTCAGCTGTGAAGTTCTTTCAATAATTTCCCACACTAGAAATTGTTATTTGGGTGTTAAAATTTATTATTTGGAGAAATTTTCAATTATAGCTTCATCTCAAACTTCCTAAATATAAACTCACAAACTAGAAATAATAAAAGATTAGGGCCATTGTTTAAGAAGGAAATATGTGCAGGTTTTAAACTTTTGGTACTTTGTTAACTCTAACATTAGAAAACAAAAGAGAATTGAAACAATCAAAATTTCAAATATTCCCACATGAAATATTCTTTTTCTGTGTTCTTGTCTTCAAGTTATTTTTATCTGGTCCTTTTCTTAGCAGGTGAGACAGGATTTTGTTGTTAAATATTGCATGTAGAGTTGTAAAAAATGGCATGAGGTTTATTGATATTCTTTGCTAAGTGGTCAGAAATATTAAAGGAAACATGAGCAGTTTTTAATGTTTGGAATGTTTAAATGACTTCCTTTTTATAAAGCAGATTAACCAACTGCACCCAGAGGTTGTTTAAGAAGTTTGAACTAGATCTTCTATTTTATCTTTGCCAAATCTGTGTAATTCTTTGATAATTCTGTAGATTCTCTAGAATATTTTGTTTTAATTAACTTCATGTCATAATCAAGTGTGCTTTAACTCCTTTGTTATTTTGACTATATTTAATGTAATTCCTTTTATACTTTGTGATTTTGAATGATTGACTTTTCTTGAGAGTTTCAATAATGGGTCAGGTGGGCTTGAATGATTTTTGGAAGTGAAATTGACTAGTGAAATATGGTGACCTTCACTGCTTACCATTCTTACTTCTCACAGGGGTAAAACCAAGCTGGAGCCATCAAGAATGCAGCTCCGGTGTTTTTTAACCAGCCAGAGGCTCGTGCCGCCACTTTTACCCAGGTTACCTAAGCAAGTTGTACATCTATAAATATAGTTAATTTCTAAATGAATTTTGACTGGCCTGCATGTTACTCAGCTACATTCCTTGCCCATCCATTGGCAGAAAAATAAAAACATGCATAGCTGCTCTTATGCTGAGTCATAAAGCATGGTCAGGCAAGTCTGGCAACCTAACTTTTTAAAAAATGATTTTTAATAGAAATTATGTTGAGTGGAAGGTAAAAGTGCATGCCTTTATGGATTATTTAATTTCCATTTAACGTTATGGAGTTCTGAGTATGCTCAGCGTCTGAAAGAGAAATGTAGGTGCTGTTTGAAAGACTTGCAGAAAAGCTTTCTCTTGCTATCCTCCCATTTTTTATTTCTTTTTCAATTACCCTTTTTAAAATATAGTCTCAATGAATGTATTTTATTGGTAAATTTTTATTCGGTGTCATTTTTTTCTGAAGGAAAATCTGCAAATTAAAGCAATCTTTTATTCATGTGCAAACTTCCTAAACATTTTTATGTTATATTAATGTAAATGAACTGGAGTGCTTATGTTTAGGTTGCTAGCAGCATGGGTATAAATTTTATCTGCTTCATTTTAGAGAAAAAATGGCATTGCTTTGTTTAGCCATTGACCAAAAGTATTTTGCATTTAGAATATGATCCCCTTGGAAATTCTGTTGTTTACCCTAAAACTCCTAAGACTGAAGAAAAGGAAATATATTGTTATACACCAAATGAATAAAAAAGACAGTCTCATAGGAAGTATTTCCATTCTGAAAGTAGAGCTAGAATCCACTTTCTTTGTCCTGTTGTTCCTTGGTCCTTTACGTTTGTATTTGTGCTCTATTTTTTCCAGACCTGCTGGATAAACTTTCTCCTAAACAGTATTATTTAAGTATGTCATGCACCACAGACTTCTATATAGGAAGAAAACCACTGTGAGCTCTTGCTCTTCTATTTGTTTTTTTAAAGGAACCTCCCTTATTATGTGACTATGGAAAGGAATATAACAGTGTTCCGTGAGATCTATTTGGTGGATCTTTCATTTCCCGATGTTGAAATCACATTTTTGCACTAAAATAGGCTAACCAAATTACTCAATCTAATTATTTTTTCAGACTATTAATACTTTGTCATTTAGATGCAGTTTTTTCTCCTTCTGCCATCAAAGCTCTAAAACAACCCTACCAAAAAAACATATTTGCTTCTTTGGAAGGAGCAGTGATCATGCCCTTTTTGGAGCATTCTCTTATACTTTAGAACAAAGTATTCAGTCACTGGTACTCAAGATTCATGAAAGACAATGCCTCAGATATTGAAGGAATTATACATAAAATGGGAATCAAGAAGTATAACTGTTTGCAATGAAATACATATACACAGGGGCTAGAAAATGTCTTTTTTCTATTGTGTATTAAATTTTCAGAAAAGTACGTTATTTGATTCCTTGGGATAATGGCTTGTTAATCCCATATCCCATTTCTTGGAAAGAGATAAAATTAGTTTCTTTATTCTCTTAGTGTCCCATTTTCAAAGTTCCTTTGTAGAGAGATATATGAGGGAAAAGAATTTGGCTATATTTAAGTATAGAAAACACAAGCTGAATAGGAGCTTTTTAAAACTGACTTTATCTCAACCCTCACATTATTACCATTTACAATTTTTTAAACAGTTCTCTGACCCTCCTTTGGGAAACATTGTCTATGTCCTAAAAGAGCATACATACTGAATTCTAATACTTAAGAGGTATGAAGGGGGAAAAATAAGTGTAGGAAAGTTTTGAGTAAACAATGATGTGATGGGTTCAATGGGAACCCTCCTATGACTTTATCCTGGAGAATGTGTAGTTCTCAAGGGAAAGTTTTCCAGTGAGGTAGTGATTAAGAGAGGAAAATAACTTTAAATACCTGTAAGAACAAAATGAACCCCAAATGTGTGTGACCTTGGGGCACTGATAGACTGCTTGAAGGGTAGGTCATAAGGGTTACTTTTGCCATCCCTAGAAAGAGATTTAAGATTCTGCCATTTATACATCAGATAATTTTTTAATGTCTTTATTAGAAAAAAGATCTTCTGGATAATGTAGTACCATAATAATGATACTATTGATTATTCCATCTATCTTATCAAGAAGGTAACACTAACAATTCTTTTTGAATACTCAAGTGTGACTTTCACCTTACAGTCATCCCAAAGCAAGCAAGACCATCACTTTCATTGTTCCAGTGTTAAGATTTTATATGTAAAATGACCTGGAGCTCTTTAAGGACAGACTAAAATTGGAATCCATGTGGAGCAAAGGATTGCTATTCTTGGAAATCAAAATTTTAGTTAAATACGGAATACTTGATTTAATCTATATTCGAATGATTTTTTTATTAAAAAAATCTCATTTTTATTGATTCAGATTAGCATATACTAGTTTTTCTAAATTATATACAACATTTACAAATTAGTTTTCTTAAAAATAATTTCATAATGAGAAACATGCATGACTATGAAAAACTTAATAGGAAGTAATGTTTTTTTCTTCCTTTTTTATTTCACTAATTATTTTTACAAATGCTTCTACCTTCAAAAAGAAAAACTAACCTTTGCAACAACCTGGATGGACCTAGAAAGTATTGTGCTTAGTGAAATAAGCCAGTCAGTGAAAGACAAATACCATATGATCTCACCCATTTCAGGACAATAATGAACAAAACAAAATAGAACCAGATACATAAATACAATGAATAGACCTTCCGTGGGCAGAGGGGAGGGGGGAAGAGAAGGCAAAGAAGGAGAGCAGTTTAGTCAAGGAACTAGCATGGAAGAACCATGGACATGAACAAGTGGGATTGACTTTGGAGGGGATTGGGTGGGTGGGGAAGGGGGCAGAGGAAAGGAAAAAGGGGATGGATATAATAAAACAACAATAAAATTAAATTTAAAAAAATCTAAAAATAAAAAGAAACTATTGTTTTGGCATGTTGATATTTAATAATAATTTATCAATGATGTAGAAAGTGAAATAAGTATATGTTTAAAAATACAAAGTAAAGTTTTGACCCTCAATATTTATTTATTAGGTCATTAAGCAAAATATGATTTGTCCTGCTTAATGCCTATGACTGTAATTACCCAGCTCTTAGAAGAATTCAGCAGATTTTCAACAATATGAGCCCTGTGATGAGATTTTCACTTAAAAAGTGTTTACTATTTCCATTTGGAAAAAAAAAAAAAAAAGATTGCCAATGTTATTCATAGCAAATAAAAACTTGCTATTCCTATTTATATCATTACTATCCTGACATTGGAGTACGTTCATATTTTGTTAAAGTTTCATGAGGTAAGGGCTACACTAATAATATCATTCAGTCTATTTCCCAATAAATAAGCTCAGATAATAAAAAGAGAACCCAACCTTCTGAATTTAGCAAGGGGAAATATAGAACTTGTCAAATATAGAACTTGAAATTATAGAACTAATTTTATTTCTAGCCAGTTAATATTTTGGTCTCTTACTTATGTGGAAGCTGTAGTGAATGATTCCTAAATTGAAGTATTACAAGCAACCATTATTTGAAAAAATAATTTAACCTTATGTGTACTAATATTTCCATATAATGGTGTGTGTTTGACAGTTTTACTTGGTGAATTTGCACTTTTGTTAGGAGTGATTGTAATTATGACCTTACCTGAAGCTGAAGATTTTTATATTTTAATTTGAATCATTTGGTTTTCATAGGCACTTTATAAATTTTAACTGTTTCAGTCAACATACTGTATGGTAGTATGATATTTACCACATGTGATATTTAAAAAGTTATTGAACTGAGGTTATCTAGAATGGTTTTATAAATCAAAATTTCTTGCTTACATCTTAGGATTATTGTTTGAAGTAAACTTTTATTTGTGAAATATTCTAATGTATCTTTAGCTGTACTCTACATTAATACATATTAAGAATATGAACATAGCTCTGGCTGGTAGCACAGTGGATAAGGCCCCGGCCTGCAAACCCAAAGGTCGCAGGTTCCATTCCCCAGCCAGGGCACATAACAAGGTTGCAAACCAGGTCTCCAGTCAGGTCTGTGGCTGGAGGCAGGTGAAAAGCAACATACATTGATGTCTCTCTCCCTCTCTGCCTCTCTCCCTTCCCCTCTTTCTAAAAATAATGAAATAAAATCTTAAAAAAAAAAAAAGAATATGAACATAACTTGAACTAATACTAAGCTCAGGTCATGACACATGAAAATGAACAATATCACAAGAACTATTTTAAACCTACAGTGTTTAATTATGTATCACATCTACTAAATGTTTTAAATTAATAAACATTGGGTCTATATATGAATTATCAAAGAAATTCTCTAGGGAATCCTGGCAAAATGGGGTATAAAGGATCTATAGTCCAGCTACTGACTTATGACTTTTTTTTAAAGATTTTATTTATTATTTTTCAGAGAGAGAGGAGGAGAAAGGGAGGAAGAGAGGGAGAGAGGTGTCAGTGTATGGTTGCCTTTCACCTGCCTCCCGCTACAGATCTGGCTGGAGACCTGGCTTGCAACCTGGTTATGTTGCCCTGGGTGGGAATCAAACCAGTGACCTTTGGGTTTGCAGGCCAGTGCCTTATTCACTGTGCCACCAGCCAGAGATCATTATGACTTTTGACAAGCTGATTAAAGCCCTATTTCCTTCTCTAAATAGACACTGAAGTTGTTGATGTTGAGGATTAATGTGCAGCTTAAATTCTTTTTTTTTTTTAATTGATTATGCTGTTACCATTGTCTCAATTTCTTTTCCCTTTGCTGCCCTCCTTTATTTGTAAACCAAATAAAGCTCTTCAAGTAATTTATGGGACATGGAGGTCCAGTATTATTTGTTCCACATGAGAGGGAAGATGGAAAAGGATGAGATTTTCTCTCCTTAAAGAAGTTCCATTCACTTGCTGGAACTTTAGATTCATGTACATAGAAATAGAGAGAAAACATTGTCAAAATGATTGTTTTAGTTTTCTTGATTCTAGAGTTAAACTACAGTTTACTTCATAGACTCATCTCAGGTCAGAATAACTAGGGCCTGGTGTTGAGACAGCACTCAATTCTAAGAGTGTTGGTCATTACACAGTTCAGAATCTTGAAGACTTGGGTTACTCTGCACCTTAAGTCAAAATATTATGTGTATCCCCTTAAATGTGAAAGTATTAGATAGGAAGTGTTATAAATGGTAATGAAGAGTTCATTTAGTAGTAACTCAACAAACACCTATTAAACACAAACACTGGTGATAGGTACTAAAGATACAGAGATGTTGAAAGCATGACATTTACTTCAAAAGATTAAACCTGGTGAGATATGTTTTCTACAAATACAAAATACTTTATGTTGCACTTTTGAAAAAGTAATAAGATAACAAATATTTTGCTGCAATAAAAATGCATCTATTGCTGAGTGTTCAGCAGTTTTTGACCAAAAAAAGAAGCATTTTTTATTAGTTCTGTATCGATAATAAGTCACTGTGCTAAATAGAGGGATCGATAAATGATATTGCAGGATCTTTTGGAAACATTTGAACATTTTGAACAAAGATTCCCTGAAATAACTTGCCTGGTGACTTTTCCCAATCATTGTCAAGGGCTAATCTTCATTGTGTTGTCAAGTCCATTTATTTATTCATCATTCATTCATTCATTTTTAACTAGTATTTACCAAGTATCTTCAATATACCCAACCCTGATGCAGGCTCCCATGCAGTAATTAACCAATGCCACATGGAGCACCCGGAATATGGATACTTACTTTTCACTTGGACCCACCCCCAGGTCTTCCGCTAATCTTTTTGTAGTGTGATGCTTGTTCCTGAAAGTAATGTTATCCAATTCTTATTCTGGGTTGTCTGTAGTTAGATCAGATGTGAGTGTGCTTCAATTTTTCTGATTATTTATATTATGTTTCAACATTCAGCAAATGATAAGACCAGTATTTTCAAGTCCTTGACATATAACAACTTCATGTGGATCAAAATGTTTGGTGAGAGGGTAATTAAGTCATTTCATAGTCATTTATGTATATAAAAAGGATACATTTATCAAAGACAAAGAACAGGAAATTAGAAAAAGACCAAAAATTAGCATATTTGTAATAGATCTCACTTTGATATTTCATCTTAAAATATATTTAAATTTTATTGACAAAGATATTATGATGGGGTATCTGTCTGGTATTATGATATCCTTGATGAATAGAAAAATAAATCAACAACCTACATGTACCTTATAATATATAATTCTTGATTTAAGCAATTTGATCAAATTAAAAAATAATCCCCAAACTAGTTCTAAGAAGGCAGACATTACTATCATTGGTATTGTTAAATTACAAAAGAGAAAGAATTTTCAGTCTCATATATCATCTATTAATAGATTATCAACGCCACTTGTCAAGTAAATATTTTATATAAGGAAAATTATTTTCATATAATAAAGGAACCATCTTCCTAGGGTAATTCATATAATCCTTAGGCCAAATGTGAGTAGACTATTTCTAGTGCCGATTATATCTATTTTATAATAGTTCAACATATTTCAACATGCATTTGATCATGTGCTTACCTCATCCCCTTTATAATATAGCTCTTGTCAGCTCAACCATTTCCTAATGTTATGCATTACTGGTAATAACATTGTAACAGGTTCGAGAATGCTGTGGCCCAAACTACTTTGATTCCATGTGGCACTCATACCTGGCCCTGTGTCATTCCTGCAGCATTTTAACACCAGATTTAAAGGCTAGAATTTCTTTGTTTATGCTGATTGATGAAGACCTGACCTGGCTTAAGTTTGTTGCATTTCAAGGTTTAAAACAACTTATTTCTAGTATATTTTTTCTTTTGGTGGTATTTGATTTAACCTAAAGGAAAACAAAACAACAACCAAAGATTTCTGCCTGTATTAACAAAACAGGTAAGAGTGCCAGAGTAACAAGTAGTTTCCAAATGCACAATGAAACATAGGAGTGCATTGGCCAAAGAGAATGCAAAATATCAGCTCTTGCTATAAAGCTAACAACGTGCTGCTCTTTTCAGAATTAGAAAATTATAGAATATAGTTAATAACCAGAGTTAATGTTTTCATGTCAATGAAAAGTGGATAAATTTAGATCGTTGCTGTTTATGTGCATTTGAACAAATCTTTTCTGCATTTGACATGAAAATACACTTGTGCAGCTTTTGTTGGTTGGGTCACAATTTTAGAATAAAACACATTATACCATTTGCAAACTAATTTTACAAAAGCAAGATCATAGACAACCGTACAACTGGTAGCTTATGTAAACTCTTTGAAGGATTTTATTTCAGAATCTCTACACATGGGCTTAACCAAAAATTATTTAAGTTGTTAGCATCATATTTTAAAAGAAAAATATCTTGTGGTGCTGTATCTAATCTTGTGACCCCCCACCTCTACTAATGCGGACTGGCCTTATGGTTGAGATACTCTTAATTACAGATCAAGGAAATGCATCCTGAAGACTTGAGGGCAAGCCTTTTGAATTTTTGTATCATAGATTAAAGGCAATATTTTAAAAGCTTTTCTGTGGAATTGATTTTCAGAAGCTAAATGCAACTAGTTCATCTGAAGGCAGCACAGTTGACATAGGAGCTCCCGCAGAGGGAGAACAGCCTGAGGTTGAACCTGAAGAATCCCTGGAACCTGAAGCATGTTTTACAGAAGGTAAGAGAAACAATGCATATATGTTCATTGGAATTCTCTTAGCTATCCATCCATCTCTTCTCTCTCCCCTTCTTTTAAATCATCTATGTCTACCCAACAGCTATTCATTTGTTTTTATACTTTTTCTATATCAAAACAAAGGTGGTTTTCTTAAAGGTAAGATTCATTTATGCAATCAGATATTATTTTTGTGGATCCTGTTCAACTCTAAGAAATGCTGCGGTCTGGGTTTGATGGTGGCCTTTAGAATATCTAATAGAAGAGAAAACCAAGTCAAATCATGCCTGTCTCCCTTTAGCTTTAAATAATAAAAAAAAAATGCAAAAATCAAGGAAGTAGTTGATTAGTTACTATTTTATCAGATTATAATGGTTACTAACTAATAAGGGTGCATTTAAAATTGTCCCCAAATAAATTGAACAACAATAAAATGAAATAAATGAGGAAAAAATAACTAAATATGTATTCATAAATGAAAAACAATTGTCACTAAATAGTTACCTGTATCTTTTAAGGTCAAAAGTTTTTATTAGGTCTGGATTATAATAGATAATTAAATTCCAAAATATACCATGAGTTAGTATACATTACATAATATGGGCCATGCACCATGCCATTGGAGTAATTTGAACAGGGTTTTATGAAGAAAGCTAAAAGTAGGTTATTTGAGGATGGGTAAGTTACCTCTTGAATGATAATTCTGTGCATCAAATCTCCTAAAACTTCTTAGCATATAACAACAAACATATATTTTTGCTCATAATTCCATGCCCAGCTAGCTAGTTTTGCTGATAATGATTGGGCTGTCTCACAGGTTTGAGGTCTTGCATGAGACAATTAGGGTGACTCGGCTCCATTTTGCTCTCTCCCACACACTAGAGCCACCATCTTCTATGTGCTGCCAGTTGCTGTCCACTCAGCTGTATCTTTTGATTCCTGATTGACCACTGTCACCACTGTTACCCTTGCTTTAACTTTTTTTTCCTAAAGATTTTATTTATTATTTTCAGAGACAGGGAAAGGGAGAGACACAGAGAGAGAGACAGACATCAATGTATGGTTGCCTTTCACCTGCTTCCAGCTACAGACCTGGCTGGAGACCTGGCTTGCAGCCTGATTGTGTGCCCTGGCTCGGGGATTGAACCAGCAACCTTTGGGTTTGCAGGCTGGTGCCTTATCCACTTAGTCACTAGCCTGGGCTGCTTTAACATTCTTTATGTTCAGTTGATTGTATCTCACAGACTCAACTCCTTTTCCATCTTTTGTCTACCCAATTCTTAAAATATGCATAGATCATTCTAAATCATTATTCTTATCAGGTAACTCTTCATAAGTCCCCCACCCCCCAAAAAATCCTTTAATGTTTTCCCCATTAGACAGAACATAAAAGTTTAATTTTCTAACTGACTCATTCAGGTCATTTTTTCAGATTGGCTTTAAATATGTTTTCTAGTCTTCATTCCTTATTCTCTCCATCATGCAACTTCCACAGTTTTGTCTTACCAAGTTTTCCATTAGTTCTGCAAAGCTCAATATCAGAAATTAATCTCTGTCAATGAACTTTCACAATACCTTACTTATTTTGTAATAATTGTCACTTTGTAACTATAGAATCTGTGAGCAAATCCTTCCCTGATAAAAATTCACATTTTTGCACTGGCTCAGTTGGTTGGAGCATTATCCCGTACACCAAAAGGTTATGGGTCCAGACCCTAGTGGGGATGCGTACAGAAGGCAACTGATCGATGTTACTCACATCAATATTTCTCTCTGTTTCTTTCCTTCACTGTCTTTCTCTCTAAAATCAATGAACATATCCTTGGGTGAGGATTTTAAGTAAATAAATAAAATGTATACTCTTTTTATAGCAAGGCTGTGTTTTACAAGTTGTAGTATTATAATTTCCCCAGGACAACTCCTTGAATACACCAGGTGTTCAATAAACATTTGTGGACAAGCCTTTAATCTAGTAGTCCACAAATTTGACAAAGGTGTGTATTACATTGTTGCTAATAGCCAGAATTAAAGCAACATAGAATTAAAGCAGAATTAAAGCAATAGTTATATAAATTCTGGCTAAACCTAGAAATCTTCTTTAGAGGCATTGTGAAACCTTTTATATTCTATGGACTTACAATAAAAAAGGAAATGCTTGTATTATACCATTAAGTGAACTAATTATAATTTAAATATACATAATATCCATGTATGAATGGAATCATAGACAAGAATAGGATGGCAATACCAACTTTTGATGGTATCAGTTTTCTATGTTTTTCTATGTTTTTATAATGTAATGCAATCCATTGTAGTAGTCCCATAAACATAAAAAAATGTGAAATGAATGATTTAAAAACCATATAGATGATCTTTATTTCTATAAATGGAAGCTATCTTAAAAAATTAAGTCATTTACAAGGTATAAGATAATAAATAATGTAGATGAATCTCCCGCCAATACAAATGTGCATAATCAAAGAATGTTCTCTTTTTTATTTACTTTGACCTACTTTAGATTGTGTACGGAAGTTTAAGTGTTGTCAGATAAGCATAGAAGAAGGTAAAGGAAAACTCTGGTGGAACTTGAGAAAAACTTGCTATAAAATAGTGGAGCACAACTGGTTTGAAACCTTCATTGTCTTCATGATTCTTCTCAGCAGTGGGGCGCTGGTAGGTGACACATCCTTTCTCTCTACTGAGATGCTTTATCATTCCCCTCAATGAACCTCCTATCACATGTTTTTACCCTAAGTTGTTGGTTAGGCTGAGAGACATTGTGTAGTATTTTTAGTACAGCTATGGGAAGTTTAATAAATTTATTTTTCTGGATTAGCCCTCAAGTTGAATTCAACTCAGAACAGTGTGGTTTTGTACATTTAAAGAAGTATCTTTTTGACTATCAGTCAACAGAGGAACTTCTTACTAACAATAACTATGTAGGTATAATATGCAATTATCAGCTAAATATCAAACTGCTTAACATTAACTACATGACCACAAGGAACTTACCTGTTTTGTTCATGCTGATTCACTGGTGCCAAACATACTGAATGATAAATAGTTGACTAACATGATTACTGACTGGTAGCAAAATGAAGACATTACAAACGTATTTTATATCTGATTTCATTCAATGGATTGGTCAATTTGGCCAAAATATCAATTAATACAATAAAAACTGAGCAACTATTTTTCCCCTTTGGTGATACAAACATGGTTGCATTAAAAATTTTTTTTTCAATCGATCAGTAGTTTTTGATGAATTGATTTCAATATGAGGGTATGGCATTGTATCTGGAGGCCTCTAAACCTATCTCTGATGTGACTGAGAATCCTGTATCCTGCTTTATAGTCAGAACAAAGAGGGCCAGCCCTGTGTTTTTAAACTGAGTAAAAAGGCAACTGAGAAGTCTCATTAGGGACAAGCACGATTGCAGTAGTAGCTCTCGGTTCTCAAATACACCCAGGCAATGCTTTTCAGGTTACATCAGCAAGCTAGCACAACACTTCTAAGTGACCTCCACCTTCAGCTGTAGATTGAGCTGAAAGCCTTCATCCTCTTGTGCTAAGCCATAATCACAAGTCTAGATCTCCCTTTTCTTCAAAAAAGAAAAAAATTCTTATTGCTTATTCCATACCACCAGGTTACCCTCATAGTTTTTCCTGTAAGAGGGTTGAGTTAGATGAATGCTATTTTCATGCCAGAAGTCCCATGATCTATATAAATGAGTCAGTTGCTCAGCCCTTTCCAAAGAGTTCTGGAAAGTGAAGGCAGAGGAGCTTCTAGACATACCCTGATTTGTGTGTGTGGCGGCGGGGGGGGGGGGGGGGGGGGGGGGGGGGGGGGGGGAGGGAGGGAGAGAGAGATAAAGAGAGAGAGAGAAGAGAAAGGAGAGGTTATAATCTAGTTTCCTTCCCCAGGCAAAAGAGACTTCTTGCTTTCTTTATATTTATGAAGTAGGTCTACTTGCAATGATTCTCTGCTATAGAGAGAAGCAGCTGGCAGTCAAAATTTTTAAGCTTTTCTGAGCTACCCTGAGACTAAAATTTTGAACACCCAGTCAGTAGTCATTTGCATAGATATAATTTTATAGCAAAATGTACTATGGGAAACACATAAGCTGCCAGCCTTAGGCACCTGAGAAGAGGCTTACAGCATGTTTTTTCTAATATGCTATCAATGAGAGACAGTTTATGACAATGAAATTTAATGATATTGTTTTAATTACAGGCCTTTGAAGATATATATATTGAGCAGCGAAAAACCATTAAGACCATGTTAGAATATGCTGACAAAGTTTTCACTTACATATTCATCCTGGAAATGCTTCTTAAGTGGGTTGCATATGGTTTTCAAATGTACTTTACAAATGCCTGGTGCTGGCTAGATTTTCTGATTGTGGATGTGAGTATTCATCACTTTCTTGCTTTGTTCCATTGGTATGCAATGATGTGTGTCAGTCCTCACAATGGTGCCTGTAAAGTATACGTATAGTAAGCAGTCCATAAACACTGTTTGCAGGGGCCCAAATATAAATGACAATTCCCATTTTTCCAATGAAAGTTTCAAAATATTTTTTGCCAGTTTAAATGCACATACTTTCATAGATAAAACAGCCAAATGCTGTGTTATTTTAATTATTGATTTAGCTTCAATTAATGTTTAAATTCCCAAGTTATACAAATATGTTGATGAAGGGATGGGGTAAGAGAATGATTGCTGCTCACCAGCAGCACAGGGGAGGAACATGTTGGAATTTTCAGGAAAGCACAAAGTGTTTAACAGTGTTTTGCACAGGTAATATTTTTTATTTTAATAGCTTCTTGACAATTAAATACTTTATTTATTTATTTATAGAGAGAGGGGAAGGGAGGGAGAAAGACAGGGAGAGGAACATCAATGTATGGTTGCCTATCATGCAAGCTCCCAGCTGGGAACCTGACCTGCAACCCAGGCAATGTGCCCTAACTGGGAATTGAACTGGTAACTCTTTGGTTCGCAGGCTAGTGCTCAATCCACTGAGCCATGCCAGCCAGGGCTAAAGACATATTTGAATAAATAAAATTTATATATCATGTTAGCAAAAGATAAAAATGGACAATTTGGAAAAAATTATTTTTTGCAGTTTCAGGTGAAAAAGAACAGCAACTTCTAATCCACTCTGACCTTTTTTAAAATCACCAAACAGAAGGAAAAATATATAAGGGACAATGAGAATTCTTTGAATTTAAGAAAGAAAAATATCTTTGTTTTATTTTCTTCCCAAATCTGCCTGAAGCAAATCTATGATTAAGTATAGCATATAAAGTTACTCATAGAAAGACTTCCAGTCAAGATGGAGGCTTAGGTAAACAGCCATGCTTTACCTCCTCCCACAACCATAGAGAACCAGATCTCAAAACTAATAACACCTAGAATCATCAGAAAATCTAGCTGTGTGGAAGTCTGACCACCAAGGACTTAGTGAAGACACATTCATCCAGATGTAGGAAGTGCAGAGCCATGGAGATGGGCAGAGAGGTGGTGTGGCATGAAAAGGCAGCATTGGTAGCAGAACAGGCAGAGGGATACCTCAGGAGCAAGCAATCTCAGCCCTAAGTCAGACCATAAAGCACAGAGTTCCAGCACCAAGAAGATAGGCCCCCATTACCTCTGGCTATAAAAACCAATGGAGGTTGGGTTGGTGGAAGAAACAGCCGGATTTTTACCACTAAAAGGGTGAGCACAGTCTTTGAATGTACATAAACCAGCCAACTCTAGGATTCATCACTGGGGTAGCAGTTGGAAGGTGCCAGTTGTACACAGGAATGGGGTGAAGTGATTGGAAATGGGTCAAGCACTGGGCAAACTGCCATAAGCCAGGCAGTGGCGTTGTTTCCTCTCTGAGCCCTCACCACAGAGCTGCAAAGCTGTGAAGCAGGTTGCCCCACCCTGGCAATTACTTAAGGCTCCAGGCCACACGATTTACAGGTGACTTTTCTACGTAGGCCATGCTATCTAAGATAAGGCATAAAAGCAGCTCTACCTAATGCACAGAAACAAACACATGGAGGCTGTTAAATAGAGGAGACAAAGAACAGGGGGGAAAAATGAGAAAAAGAACCAAGCAAAACAAAGATAGCCAATGTATCAGAGGCAGAGTTAAAAACATTGGTTATCAGGATGCTTAGAGAACTCCTTGAGAGCAGCAAAAAACAATAAAGGAAGAAATGAAGGTTACACTAGTGAAATAAAAAATGATTCACAAGAAACCAACAGAGAAAGGAAGGAAACTGGAATTCAAATCAATGGTTTGGAACATAATGATGAAAGAACCATTCAACCAGAACAAAATAAAGAAATAAGAATTGAAAAAAATGAGGAGAGCTTCAGAGAACTCTGGAATATCTCCAAAAGTGCCAACATCTGAATCATAGGTATAAGGAGAAGAGAAAAAGAAAGAAATTGAAAATTGATTTTAAAAAATAATGAAAGAAAACTTCCCTAATTTGGTGAAGAAAATCAATACACAAGTCCAGGAAACACAGAGAATCCCAAACAAGTTGGATCCATTGATATAGAGGACTACATCAAGACATATCATAATTAAAATGTCTAAAGTTAAAGAGAGAATCTTAAAAGCAGCAAGAGAAAAGTAGAGAGTTACTCCAGAGGGGCTCTCAGAAGACTATCATGAGATTTCTCAAAGGAAACTGCAGGCAAGAAGTATTCAAAATGATGAATACTTCATAGGACCCACAACCTAGAATTCTCTATCCAGCAAATTATTACTTAGAATGGAAGGACAAAGCGCTTCCCAGACAAGGTAAAGCTAAAGGAGTTCATCACCACCAAGCCATTAAAATACGAAATGTTAAAGAGACTTATTTAAGAAAAAGAAGATCAAAACCATAACATTAAAAAAGGCAACAGATTCTATCAACAACTGAATCTAAAAAAACAAAAACAAAAACAAAATACAAATAAGCAAACAACCAGAACAGGAACAGAATCATAGCTTTGGGATCATTTGGAGGGTTATCAGCTGGGAGGGAAAAGAGGAAGAATGGGGAAATGGAGGAGCCAAGAACTTATATGCATGACCTATGGACATGAACTAAGGGGGGAATTGCTAGTGGGAAGGGGGGTACCAGGCAGACAGCGACAAAGATGGAAAATTGGGATACCTATAATAGCATAATCAATTAAATATACTTACAAAAAAGTTAGACATAGAACTACATCAAAAGTTTTCTGTCAATAATGATACCTCAGACAAGGGTCTGATCTCCAAAATATACAAAGAACTAATGTGACTCAACACCAGGGAGACAGACAGCCCAATTAAAAAATGGGCAAAGGACCTGAACAGACAACTCACTGAGGAAGATATACAAAGGGCCCAGAGGCATATGAAAGAATGCTCAACATCACTAGTCATCAGAGAGATGCAAATTAAAA